>CAWUFW010020182.1:0-159813 GCA_963921515.1 Calotriton arnoldi
ACTTGTACTTCGTTCAGTTACATGTTGTACTAACAATCAACACTTAGAAACTTTTTCAGCAAAAAGCAGGCAATTATATCCTATGGAAGGAAATTCAAGTTACTGGTAAGTACGGTTAAAATTACTTTTGAGGATCAGTACTGGGCTGAAAGATGCAGCACTGAGGTCTCTCCTGATAACAGGTGAGTAAATCAGAATTCGTATTTCGGCTGATTTTAGAGGAATATTTTAAAGTTCCAAAACTCCACACTTAGAAGAATTTCCAAGTGAAACCAGTCAATTTTAGCCTATGAAGGAAATTCAAGTTACCGGTAAGTACGGTTAAAATTACTTTTCAGGACCAGTACTGGGCTGAAAGATGCAGCACTGAGGTCTCTCCTGATAGCAGGTGAGTAAATCGGAATTCGTATTTCGGCTGATTTTAGAGGAATATTTTAAAGTTCCAAAACTCCACACTTAGAAGAATTTCCAAGTGAAACCAGTCAATGTTAGCCTATGTAAGGAAATTCAAGTTACTGGTAAGTACGGTTAAAATTACTTTTCAGGACCAGTACTGGGCTGAAAGATGCAGCACTGAGGTCTCTCCTGATAACAGGTGAGTAAATCAGAATTCGGATTTCGGCTGATTTTAGAGGAATATTTTTATGTTTCAAAAATCAACACTTAGAAACTTTTTCAGCAAAAAGCAGGCAATGATATCCTAAGGAAGGAAATTCAAGTTACTGGTAAGTACGGTTAAAATTACTTTTGAGGATCAGTACTGGGCTGAAAGATGCAGCACTGAGGTCTCTCCTGATAACAGGTGAGTAAATCGGAATTCGTATTTCGGCTGATTTTAGAGGAATATTTTAAAGTTCCAAACTCCACACTTAGAAGAATTTCCAAGTGAAACCAGTCAATGTTAGCCTATGGAAGGAAATTCAAGTTACTGGTAAGTACGGTTAAAATTACTTTTCAGGACCAGTACTGGGCTGAAAGATGCAGCACTGAGGTCTCTCCTGATAACAGGTGAGTAAATCAGAATTCGGATTTCGGCTGATTTTAGAGGAATATTTGTATGTTTCAAAAATCAACACTTAGAAACTTTTTCAGCAAAAAGCAGGCAATGATATCCTATGGAAGGAAATTCAAGTTACTGGTAAGTACGGTTAAAATTACTTTTCAGGATTAGTACTGGGCTGAAAGATGCAGCACTGAGGTCTCTCCTGATAACAGGTGAGTAAATCAGAATTCGTATTTCGGCTGATTTTAGAGGAATATTTGCACAATGGTGAAGGGAGGGGCGGGGCCTGAGGTGACATCTGTGCAAACGCGCCCGTGGCGCGTTTTAAGTTGGGGGATTAAGTCCCCTTGAATCATGAGGGTCCCTACGGGCCAACTAGCCCATCAGGAACCTCCAGTATGCACCAGGGGGCTGCGTTGCAGAGACATTTACAGAGGCCACACCCCTTTACACCTCTCTGCAACGCAGCTCTGTGGCGCTTTCTGGACATACCTGTTGGGCTAGTTGGCCCCCAGGGACCCTCAGGATTGAAGAGGATTTAATTCCCCATCTTAAAACACGCCACGGGGCCTGTTTGCACACATGTCACCTGAAGCCCCGCCCCTCCCTTCACCACTGTGCAAACGCGCCCCGTGGCGCGTTTTAAGTCGGGGGCCACTAACATCGAAGCGCGGAGACCGCGCTCGATTTTTTTTTTCGGCAGGGTTCGCGCTCCTGAGCGCATCCTGCCGATTAAAAAAAAAAACTACCTCTTTGCCAAATTTGGTGTAATTCCGTTCAGCAGTTCGGGCTGTAGCCGTGTCTAAAGTTTCCTATGGAAAATTACATGGGGAAAACGCGTTTTGGGACCCCCCTTTTCTTCTCGGCCCCCGCTTGACGAATCCCCCGAGACTTTCAGGGTAGGAGCGGACCGGAGCGGGCCATGAAGTTTGAAAATTTTGCGAAGATACGTCAACCGGCAAGAGAGTTATTTCAAATAGAATGTCGCGGATTTCCTATGGATAATAGGTTGTAACTATAACTATCTACTGGCGGACGCGTTTTCCCCATGCAATTTTCCATAGGAAACTTTAGACACGGTTACAGCCCGAACTGCTGAACGGAATTACACCAAATTTGGCAAAGAAGTAGTTCTTGGTTCAGAAAGAACCCTTTTGTTAAATGGTGTAAATCCGTTCAGTAGTTGCTGAGAAAATGAAAAGTAAAAAAGATAGATATATCTAGGGCCACGGATCCTCCCGAGCACGAAGCTTTATGTTAATTGGCTGTCAACACTCCAAATCAGGAAGTGTTGGCAGTTATTTTGTCCCTCGGTAGAACCGAGGGACAGAAACAAGTGCGCAAAGCGCACAAAGGGGGCAGGGTAGAAACACCCTGACCCCTAGGTCTGCTCAGGGGGTCCCACAAGGACCCCCTGGGCAAAATTTTTTTTTTTTTTTAAATCGGCAAGATGCGCTCAGGGAGCGCGAACCCTGCCGGAAAAAATCAAAGCGCGCTCTCCCGCGCTTCGATGTCACTGGCCCCCGGGTGGGCCAAGTCCCGGGGGCATGCTGGGGGGTTAATTTATGTGTGGGGGCCTCTAGGGCTCCCCAAGCCCCGGGGACCACCACCCCCCGGGGCTTTATGTAGAATGGTGCGGGAGGGCTCTGAGCTCTCCCGCAGCCCCGGGGACCACCACCTCCCCAGGGCTTCTTTTTTTAAATTAGTAACCTGTGTGGGGGGCTCCAGCCCCCACACGCCCCGGGGACCACTACCTCCCCGGGGCACTAAGAAAAATTACAATGGGGGTCCGTTTTGGACCCCCAGAGCCCCGGGGACCACCACCTCCCCGGGGCTGTGCACTGAATGGGAGGGGGCCGCGCGGCCCCCCTCCTGGAGCCCTTGATGGCCCTAGGGACCACCACCCCCAGGGTCGGCTCCTGCAGTGTCCCGGGTGCCTACCCCCGGGACACTGCTGTTTGCAATGACAGGACGGAGCCTCGCGGCTCCCGTCCTGTCATTGCAAACTTGCTTTGGATATTGGAAGAGAGAGCAGGAAACCTGCTCTCTCTTCCAATATCCAAAGCCGATTGTTTTCCACATGGGGAGCAGCATGTTAGCTGCTCCCCATGTGTGAAAGCAATGCCGGCTCCCGTAGGACACGGGGAGCCGGCGGGACTGTGGGGGATTGGGGACCCCCCACAGTCCCCAACGAGAGGGCCAGCCCCGGGGATGGGGTCCCCGGGGCAAGTAGTGGCCCGGGAGTGGGGCCACGCGGCCCCCTCCCCAAAAATAAAAATAAAAAACGGAAAGGCTGCCCCGGGGGATGGGTCCCCGGGCCTTAAATGGCCTGAGGAGGGGGCCACGCAGCCCTCTCCAAATAAAAAAACAGGCCATGCCCCGGGGATGGGGTCCCCGGGGCCAATACAGGCCCAGGAAAGGGGGCCAGGCAGCCCCTTCCCGTTTTTTTTTTAATTTTAATTTTAAAAAGGGGTAAGGCCCTGGGGGATGGGGTCCCCAGGGCCTAAAAATAGGAAAAAGGAAGGGGGCCACACAGCCCCCTTCAGGGGGAAAAAAACGATCGGGCCCGCAGGCCCCGCCCCTTTCTTCACCACTCTGCAAACGCGCCCCTGGCGCGTTTGCAGAGGGGGGAATCGAATCCCCTTGAATACTGGGGGTCCTGGAGCCAACTAGCCCACCAGGAACCTCCAGTATGCGCCAGGGGCTGCCTTGCAGAGAGGTGTACAGAGGCCACGCCCCTTTTACACCTCTCTGCAACGCAGCTCTATGGCGCTTTGGAGGTATATGGTGGGCTAGTTGCACCCCAGGGACCCTCAGGATTCAAGGGAGTTAATCCCCCGACTTAAAACGCGCCACGGGCGCGTTTGCACAGTGGTGAAGGAGGGGCGGGGCTTCAGGTGACATGTGTGCAAACAGGCCTCGTGGCGCGTTTTAAGATGGGGAATTAAATCCTCTTCAATCCTGAGGGTCTCTGGGGCCAACTAGCCCAACAGGTACGTCCAGAAAGCGCCACAGAGCTGCGTTGCAGAGAGGTGTAAAAACGGGTGTGGCCTCTGTACATGTCTCTGCAACGCAGCCCCTGGCGCATACTGGAGGTTCCTGGTGGGCTAGTTGGCCCGTAGGGACCCTCATGATTCAAGGGGACTTAATCCCCCAACTTAAAACGCACGACGGGGCGCGTTTGCACAGATGTCACCTCAGGCCCCGCCCCCTCCCTTCACCATTGTGCAAATATTCCTCTAAAATCTGCCGAAATCCGAATTCCGATTTACTCACCTGTTATCAGGAGAGACCTCAGTGCTGCATCTTTCAGCCCAGTACTGATCCTCAAAAGTAATTTTAACCGTACTTACCGGTAACTTGAATTTCCTTCATAGGCTAACATTGACTGGTTTCACTTGGAAATTCTTCTAAGTGTGGAGTTTTGGAACTTTAAAATATTCCTCTAAAATCAGCCGAAATACGAATTCCGATTTACTCACCTGTTATCAGGAGAGACCTCAGTGCTGCATCTTTCAGCCCAGTACTGATCCTCAAAAGTAATTTTAACCGTACTTACCAGTAACTTGAATTTCCTTCCATAGGATATCATTGACTGCTTTTTGCTGAAAAAGTTTCTAAGTGTTGATTTTTGAAACATACAAATATTCCTCTAAAATCAGCCGAAATCCGAATTCAGATTTACTCACCTGTTATCAGGAGAGACCACAGTGCTGCATCTTTCAGCCCAGTACTGTTCCTGAAAAGTAATTTTAACCGTACTTACCAGTAACTTGAATTTCCTTACATAGGCTAACATTGACTGGTTTCACTTGGAAATTCTTCTAAGTGTGGAGTTTTGGAACTTTAAAATATTCCTCTAAAATCAGCCGAAATACGAATTCCGATTTACTCACCTGTTATCAGGAGAGACCTCAGTGCTGCATCTTTCAGCCCAGTACTGATCCTCAAAAGTAATTTTAACCGTACTTACCGGTAACTTGAATTTCCTTCATAGGCTAACATTGACTGGTTTCACTTGGAAATTCTTCTAAGTGTGGAGTTTTGGAACTTTAAAATATTCCTCTAAAATCAGCCGAAATACGAATTCCGATTTACTCACCTGCTATCAGGAGAGACCTCAGTGCTGCATCTTTCAGCCCAGTACTGGTCCTGAAAAGTAATTTTAACCGTACTTACCGGTAACTTGAATTTCCTTCATAGGCTAACATTGACTGGTTTCACTTGGAAATTCTTCTACGTGTGGAGTTTTGGAACTTTAAAATATTCCTCTAAAATCAGCCGAAATACGAATTCTGATTTACTCACCTGTTATCAGGAGAGACCTCAGTGCTGCATCTTTCAGCCCAGTACTGATCCTCAAAAGTAATTTTAACCGTACTTACCAGTAACTTGAATTTCCTTCCATAGGATATAATTGCCTGCTTTTTGCTGAAAAGTTTCTAAGTGTTGATTTTTGAAACATACAAATATTCCTCTAAAATCAGCCGAAATACGAATTCTGATTTACTCACTTGTTATAAGGAGAGATCTCAGTGCTGTATCTTTCAGCCCAGTACTGGTCCTGAAAAGTAATTTTAACCGTACTTACCAGTAACTTGAATTTCCTTCCATAGGCTAACATTGACTGGTTTCACTTGGAAATTCTTCTAAGTGTGGAGTTTTGGAACTTTAAAATATTCCTCTAAAATCAGCCGAAATACGAATTCCGATTTACTCACCTGTTATCAGGAGAGACCTCAGTGCTGCATCTTTCAGCCCAGTACTGGTCCTGAAAAGTAATTTTAACCGTACTTACCAGTAACTTGAATTTCCTTCCATAGGCTAACATTGACTGGTTTCACTTGGAAATTCTTCTAAGTGTGGAGTTTTGGAACTTTAAAATATTCATCTAAAATCAGCCGAAATACGAATTCCGATTTACTCATCTGTTATCATGAGAGACCTCAGTGCTGCATCTTTCAGCCCAGTACTGATCCTCAAAAGTAATTTTAACCGTACTTACCAGTAACTTGAATTTCCTTCCATAGGATATCATTGCCTGCTTTTGCTGAAAAAGTTTCTAAGTGTTGATTTTTGAAACATACAAATATTCCTCTAAAATCAGCCGAAATCCGAATTCTGATTTACTCACCTGTTATCAGGAGAGACCTCAGTGCTGCATCTTTCAGCCCAGTACTGGTCCTGAAAAGTAATTTTAACCATACTTACCAGTAACTTGAATTTCCTTCCATAGGCTAACATTGACTGGTTTCACTTGGAAATTCTTCTAAGTGTGGAGTTTTGGAACTTTAAAATATTCATCTAAAATCAGCCGAAATACGAATTCCGATTTACTCATCTGTTATCAGGAGAGACCTCAGTGCTGCATCTTCCAGCCCAGTACTGATCCTCAAAAGTAATTTTAACCGTACTTACCAGTAACTTGAATTTCCTTCCATAGGATATCATTGCCTGCTTTTTGCTGAAAAAGTTTCTAAGTGTTGATTTTTGAAACATACAAATATTCCTCTAAAATCAGCCGAAATACGAATTCCGATTTACTCACCTGTTATAAGGAGAGACCTCAGTGCTGTATCTTTCAGCCCAGTACTGGTCCTGAAAAGTAATTTTAACCGTACTTACCAGTAACTTATATTTTCTTCCATAGGAATCCATTGTCTGGTTTTCAGCAGAAAAGTTTCAAAGTGTCGATTTTCACAAACTACAAATATTCCTTAAAAATCGCCTGTATGACTTAAACGCATTCTTTCAACTGTTTACAGGAGATGCACCAGTGCTGGATCCAGGATCCAACACTGAGTAAGAAAAAGTTACGATAACAGTTTTTACCTGCTAAGTGAATTTCCTTCCATAGGATAACATTGGTGATTCTATGAGAAAAAGTTTCTAAGTGTCAACTTTTAAAATACAATAATATTCCTTAAAAATCACGACTGTAACCAAAAAGCTTTTACTCAACTGTTTACAGGAGATGTACCAGGACTGAATCTAGGATCCAGTCCTGTGGTTAGAAAAGTAATCCATAAAGTAACTAATTGCATTTAACTAGAAATTCACATTGAGCTGAATGTTGCATTGTGTTTGAAAATGTGTTGCCCATTGCAACAACTGTAACTACTGTACTTAAAAGTCTATTGCCTATGTGCAAAGTATTTAAACTAAAGTAATTCATTCTGAGAAAGTATTTTTGTAATGTAATGTATAATGTAATTACAATGTAATTTAAAAAATAAAATATGTAAAAGAAATTGTTTCTAAAAATGTAGTAAATCAGTATGAAAAAATTAATATAAAAATTAATACATTTAAAAATTGTCATTTAAAAAACCTTTGAAATTCACTGAAAAAACCGTAGGTTTCAGGCACGTTATAGTTACAAATTAGCATTTAAAAAACCTTTGAAATTCACTGAAAAACCATAGGTTTCAGACACGTTATAGTTAGAAATTAGCATTTAAAAAACCTTTGAAATTCACTGAAAAAACCATAGGTTTTAGGGACAGTTATAGTTAGTTGGACATTGCACTCGTACAAAACCCGTGAAATTCCCCGTTATAGTTAGTTCAGATAACTATAACTCGCGCTCCCGCAATGCACTGCTGATGACGTCACATATTACATCACTCATGACATGGTCAGTGACATCACTGATGACATCACTGATGACATCTCAAATGACATCACTGATGACATCATCCACGTGATAATCTGATGCAGCTCCTCACACCCTAATATAACCTTTGATACACCCAATCTAAATTACAGAGTGCCATTCGCAAACCATAGACACTCCAACACCAATAACTACATACCCACTCACTGATTCTTAGGTCTACACACACACATCCACTCACTCACCCGTACAGTCACTCATACTTATGGTCACTCAGTACAGGACTATCATATGCATTCTTACTCCTATATAGACACTCAAACACCGCCACTCATCCATAGAGGTACTCACACACTTAGTCAGTCATGCAAATAATTAAACACACTGCCATTTACTCACCTATACAGTTATACACACACCAGCTCACTTAATCATACAAATACTAGCACATTGTTACGCTCTTATACAATCACTGATACAAGCACACACTCATCCATACAGCCACTATCACAATCACTCACTCTCGCTTATAGCTATTTATATACTCCAATACACATATATACTGCCTTTCACATATTTAGTTACTCACACATGTATCACTGGGACATACATTCACTCACTAACACACTCTTACACACACTTACCCACCCATACAGTCTATCACAGATGCACTCTTGAAACCATCCACCCAGTGAATCACCCACTCACACATCTATGCACAGTCGCACACACCCCATCCACACAAACACTCAGGCACCCATACAGATACTCATAGAACCAATAAATAACCCATATAGACACTCTTGTAGCTATTCGCAAATCCATGCATCCACTTACACACCAACAGACGGATACAGACATTCACACAGTTTAGTCACTAACCCATGCATTCAGTAAGATACGTTTAATCACTCACTTGTAGTCAGTCACGCACGTACTAAATCATCCATTCAGACACTTATACACCCACTCATTCTTCAATACGCCTTTCCCTATATATATTAAACATATTTAAACTTTACAGAAACACACAGTCACTGGATGATGTCATCAGTGATGTCATTTGAGATGTCATCAGTGATGTCATCAGTGATGTCACTGACCATGTCATGAGTGATGTAATATGTGACGTCATCAGCAGTGCATTGCGGGGCGTGAGTTATAGTTAGCTGAACTAACTATAACGGGGAATTTCACGGGTTTTGTACGAGTGCAATGTCCAACTAACTATAACTGTCCCTAAAACCTATGGTTTTTTCAGTGAATTTCAAAGGTTTTTTAAATGCTAATTTCTAACTATAACGTGTCTGAAACCTATGGTTTTTTTCAGTGAATATATATATATATATATATATATATATATATATATATATATATATATATATATATATATATATGCAAAAACAGAAGCAGAGAACTCTGGGTAGTTCTCAAGTTTAGGTGGAAAGCAGCTCCAGTAAGAGCACTCTCAACACCAGCAACACTCTAATCCTATGCTTAAAGACTTTGCTGTAAAAATGGCAAAAGACTTTGTCCCTTTCTATCTCGGCATGGATAGCACTGCGCTAATCCTATGCTTAAAGACTTTGATAGAAAAGCAGACATTTGAGGTGAGCAAATTTAGAGTGTCGCTGGTGTTGAGAGTGCTCTTACTGGAGCTGCTTTCCACCTAAACTTGATAACTACCCAGAGTTCTCTGCTTCTGTTTTTGCATAATTTATTCGTCACCCTATGCCTGAAAGTGTTTTGTTTTGTTTTGACACACACAAACACGCGCGCACGCACACACACACACACACACACACACACGTTCCCAAGTCTATTGATTTTATCCAACAGATAAGGCCACATACCATCCAGAAGTTACTTAAATATATTTCTCCAACTTTACAGTGCTGAGTTAGAAAAAATGTGCCATGACATGACTAGCGGAATCATATTGTTTTTTTTTCTAACTTTCTCATGCACAGCAGCCCCTGTTGTACAATAAGGATAAAATACATTGACAAACTCAGTAGCTCTCACATACACGAGAACTGTTGGCTTTGTGAATGCTTGCTTTTGTTAGCAATAGAAGAATTGCTCTGCTAGAAGCCTGGTTATTTGGCACAGCTCACTCTCCTGTGCCCAGAGGCAATTTGCTAGTAGAATGTGCTAGGTTTTGTTATAAAAAAAGTAATACCACAGAAAATGTAATTTTGTGCTCCAAGCTGAGCATTCTTGCTGCAGCTCAACAGAAAAAATACATATTCTGCTAAGGTGAAACACATCAATGGTTTCCGCATCCTGCTGGAGGCAAGCAGCTATGAGGTGCCTGGCAGGCTGCAAACCTCTCATTGTGCAAATGTCTGCCCACTGTATGCTGTTGTAAGAACCGAAAGACTGCTGCCCTAGTATTCCCTCCTGTCACAACCTGATAGCTGATGCCTTCACTGCCAGCTTGCAGTCTGTGCGTGCTAGTCTGTAGCCACAAGTACATGACTGTGTCAACCTGCAGCTTTTCATGTATGCCACTACCAGACACTTAAAGCCCTGGTAACAGAGGCAACAGGGTATGTCAGGCTTTCGCACATGCCCACATTGCACTTACATATCATGGCTGTGTCATAGCGCTTTTTTCTTCGGCAGGATGGAGTAAGGCAAGCAAAAACGTGGGAGGGAGGTGGGCAATCAACAATAACAGGCGAGGGCTGGTGGGTATGTGGCAAAGTCATGCATAAGGGTGATGGGGCAAAACAACAATGTGGAAGGGGCAGGGCAAAGCAACAATGGGGCAAAGCAACAACATGATACTGGATCCGGTGAAGGGGCAAAGCAACAATGTGGGCGGGGCATGGGGCAAAACAACAAAGGGGCAAGCAATAATGCTGGATGTGATGGGAGGACATGGAACCAATGATCTGTGGGAAAAGCAACAGTGGCGGGGCAAGCAATATTGCGAAGTGAGATGGGGAGATGGTCTGCAAACAGATGCACTCTTAGGGAGTGCTGCAACTAAAAGAACAAGCATTGGTAAATGCATTAGTTTTCGCCTATGTGATTATTAATAGTTTTTTTGTTATTGTAATGTGTAGTTTTATGAGTAGCTGCACAATATAATTTACTGAAACTTTGTTAAAGTGTTATGAGTTGTTTATTGAGAAAGTTAATATATTGTGCTGTTACTGTTGGTATCATAAAGTGAGGATATTAGTTAAAGGGGAGAGGTCACATTTTTTAAAAATGTACCTGATAAGTAGAGTTGAAGTGGGTCTGAGATCTATTGGCTTTTTCAATGTTTTTAGACATGTTACACATCAGCGGTGGTTGCTGTGCAACACGGCTTCACGTAAAGCAAATACTGTGACACTCCTGAAACTGCCTCACTGAAATAACAGTAAGCTCAAATAAAATGCAAACACAGCAATAATTTCAAAATAAAAATGCATTAAGCCTGTTCTCTGATCACTGTGATCACGGGAGGAGGGGGGATCAGGGTAGTGAGAAATGGACTGTGGGAGCAAAATACCAATAACGTCAAACTAAAAAGGCATTAAGCCTGTTCTCTAATAACTGCGATCACAAACTCCCTGGCACCAGGCAAAAACAGACAGCGGGGTCAGGTGTGTTGAGAAATATCCGGTGGGAGCAAAATACAAACACAGCATTCAGTTCAAACTAAAAATACATTAAGCCCTGTCTCTGGTCACTGCGATCACAAACTCACGGGCACTGGGCAAAAACAGGTGGCCGAAGGAGGAGCGGGGTCGGAGGTGGTGAGAATCAGACGGTGGGCGTTGGGTTGCTGAGAAACTGAATATGGTCAGAAGAGGAAACGGAAGGAGAAAGGGCAAACAACCAAGGAGGGTGGGAAGACAACAGAGGGTGCGGGGTGAAGAAGAACTTAGATTAAACAAGCTCGTATTGCAGGAAAGATGTGGGAAGAGCACCTACAGATGCACTCGTATAAAATGCTCAATAGAAAATATATATTTTTTTAAAGTACCTTCAGGATGTGTAGGTAGTGTAGGACACTGGCCACTAGCCAGTGACTGGTAG
Source organism: Calotriton arnoldi (assembly GCA_963921515.1). Lineage (NCBI taxonomy): Eukaryota > Metazoa > Chordata > Amphibia > Caudata > Salamandridae > Calotriton > Calotriton arnoldi. Next base: position 11,658 of record CAWUFW010020182.1, read on the forward strand.
CTGTACTTGGGTCAAGCTCCATGACACGACATGGACAGACAAGCAGAACAGGAAATGACAAAGTGACGACGTTCTAGCCAATGAGAAACGTGTGAATTAGAGGGACTTTGGAATGAACCAATGGTAAGTTCAGGTAAGTATTAGGTGGGTTCTACAGGCCCGGTTCTAGCGGGTGGGCCGGGTGGGCCAGGCCCACCCAAACATGAGCCTTGGCCCTCGCGGTGAATCTGCCACCGATGTACAACAACAATAAAAAATATTCAGTTAACTGGTGATTTATGATCCTGCTGCAGAGCAACCATTTTGTCTGTTGGTAGTTTTAAATGCAGATAAACTTAATTTTATGGGGATAGCTCGATGGGTTACTGCCTTTGTCACAGATATCCTTGTGTTACTTGCAGTTCAGAAGTTACTATGCTAACAAAGGACAGTGACCTATGAACTGTCATCAAAGAGCTGCATACAAACTTCGACTTATATGTGTTGTGATATAGTTAAGAACTTCTCCAGTCTTTCATTATTCTAATGTTGCTAAAAAGAGTTTGTTTGGGCAGTTATACATTTTTATCAGTAAAGCCAACCCCCAACCACTGGAGTACTCTTTAAATCCTGAGTTTGTGCTTCTCCAGACCAAACCCTCGTAAAATATATTGCCTACCAGTATGGATGACGTGATTTCTACACCTTGTAATCCTCATTGGCTTATGAGACATTCCCGTAGACTGATTTATTGTCTCTGTATAATGTGTGCTGTGGTGTAAAGTACTGTGACACCCTACACTGATACGAGTAGCGCTATACAACAAGTGAAATGGATATGAGAGAGGGCAACGGAGAGATGAGGGGCACTAGTGGAGGGTGGCAGTGAGGGAATCCGAGGAAGAGGTCATGGGGTGGGGGAGCTACGGAGAGATGAGGGGCGCTGGTGGAGGGTGGCAGTGAGGGAATCCAAGGAGGAGGTCACGGGTGGAGGGGAACTACATAGAGATGAGGGGCACTAGTGGAGGGTGGCAGTGAGGGAGAGCCGAGGAGGAGGCCATGGGGTGGGGGAACTACAGATAGATGAGGGGCACTAGTGGAGGGTGGCAGTGAGGGAAGTCGAGGAGGAGGTCATGGGGTGGGGGGAACCACAGAGAGATGAGGGGCACTTGTGGAAGGTGGCAGTGAGGGAGTCAGAGGTCATGGGGTAGGGGAGGGAACTACAGAGAGATGAGGGGCACTAGTGGAGGGTGGCAGTGAGGGAATCGGAGAAGGAGATCATGGGGTGGGGGGAACTGCAGAGAGATGAGGGGCACTGGTGGAGGGTGGCAGTGAGGGAATCCGAGGAGGAGGTCATGGGGTGGGGGGGCTATGGAGAAATGAGGGGCAATAGTGGAGGGTGGCAGCGAAGGAATCCGAGGAGGAGGTCATGGGGCGGGGGGGAACTATAGAGAGATGAGGGGCACCTGTGGAGGGTGGCAGTGAGGGAATACGAGGAGGAGGTCATGGGGTGGGGGGAACTATAGAGAGATGAGGGGCACTGGTGGAGGGTGGCAGTGATGGAATCCGAGGAGGAGGTCATGGGGTGAGGGGAGCTACAGAGAGATGAGGGGCGCTGGTGGACGGTGGCAGTGAGGGAATCTGAGGAGGACGTCATGGGGTGGGGGGCTACGGAGAAATGAGGGGCACTAGTGGAGGATGGCAGTGAGGGAAGCCGAGGAGGAGGTCATGGGGTGGGGGGAAACCACAGAGAGAGATGAGGGGCACTAGTGGAGGGTGGCTGTGAGGGAATCCGAGGAGGAGGTCATGGGGTGGGGGAACTACATAGAGCTGAGGGGCGTTGGTGGAGGGTGGCAGTGAGGGAATCTGAGGAGGAGGTCATGGGGTGGGGGGGAGCTACGGAGAGATGAAGGGCACTGGTGGAGGGTGGTAGTTAGGGAGTCTGAGGAGGAGGTCATGAGGAGGAGGGGCTACGGAGAGATGAAGGGCACTGTTGGAGGGTGGTAGTAAAGTTATCTACAGAGAAAGGAGGTCATTGGTGGGGCGCCAAAAAGACTTTCGCACCAGCACTAAAGCCGGCCCTGTCATGGCCTTTCTGTTTTCATTTATTTAATTAGCAGTCGGGCATTTAGGACAACTGTGGAGCATACTTTAAAGTGCATGCTAATTACATTTACTGCTATATTCAATGTTTCAAGTTTGAAGGTGATTTTACTATTGTTTTTACTGGGAATAATGAAAGTGGAACCGTATGGTGGCTGATATGGGGCTGGGGCCCAAGGTCAGCTGTGAGATAAGGTGCAATGGAGAGGGGTGGTAGAAAAGTGGATAATCAAGCCTGTAAGGAGTGCGCTGCAGAGTCAGGGGTCAGGTGGAGGTAGTAATGAAGAGGGTTTCTCCTGAAGGCTCGCACAGAGGAGCCCGAGTAGTGTCACTTGCCTGATACACCCACCTTAGAAACCTCCTCTTCCCATCAAAGGGACATTACATAGAAAACAAGCATTGGCATAGCCAATAGGTCTCGCTTTTGGGACCTTATAAGTATTTAGTTATGCAGCACAATATCCTTGGTGCAACAACATCAACTGTTGCATGGCTAAACACTTATAAGGTCCCAAGGCGAGACCTGTTGGCTATGCCAATGCTTGTTTTTGGTTAGGCATGGGGAGATTAATTAAGCGAATAGCCCAGAATCACAGGATGTTGTGCCGAGATTAGAACCTAAGTCACCAAGGCCAAAATCAGCGTTTCTGTCCGTTACGCCACATCCTCTCCCCTAATGATAATATTTTCGATATTGGTCTTTTGCAGGTATTTTGATGGGGACTCACAAATGACCCTCATTTAAAAGATGAGGCCTCACATTACATTACACACGTTATGTAGAAAAAAATCGCTAGCCACAATTTTATAAGCCCCTAAAATATTCACCGAGTCCAATGAATTTCAACATAAAATAAATCGGTTTTGGTCAAAATGACTCTCGACCTGTGTATTTTTTCCGACATCGAGGCGACATATGTAAGTAGAGATAAAGCACACTGTTTGCGAACTATTTCTGTCTCAAGGCACTACGACCAGGTGTAACTGAGACCTATATAAATTGTGTTTGTTTTCTCAGCCTCAGAAGGTTGTAAGGCTGCCTGGACCGACATAGGTAGCGAGATTCAGGTTACACCTGGATTTTGCTGAGGAAGTCTGCTCACCTTTCCTCTACGAAAAACACTGCCCCACCCTCTCCCTCCATTCATCAATTTAGTAAATTTGAGGATGAGTGTCTACGAACCTGAAGCAAAGCATCAGTATTCCCCGAAAAACAGACTTCGTTTGAACTGTGAATGAAAAAAATCGTGCACAGTTTGAAGCTGTTGCGGTTCTCACAGCCTCGCAAACTGCCAAAATACTTTGTAAATGTCCGTACCTTGCTGTCGGGGCTGTAATTGCACACCTAAATTCGCGCGTCACACTTGAGCGAAGTCAGCGTTTTCCTTTCTCGATCGATGTGAGATCTGCTAAGAGGTTTTCAGTAGAGACTTCCACAGCCACACCTAGTCATTTAGGGGCGGGGTGGATGTCAGGTGCCGCCTTCCTCCGGGACGAACTTCAGTGAGCACAATAGAGACAGCTGCAATAAAAACAAGAGAGGTGCGGGGGCGGCGAGCGCGGCAGCCTGGGCTTTTGAAAGCTGACCAGACGCTTGTGCGTCATGGCCTTTCCCCGCACAGCCGGGCATGTGTCTTCCAACTATCGCGCCCGCGTCTGGGCACGATAATTGGAAACAGATGTGTGCCACGCGCGTAACCGCAGGGAAAAGGCCATGACGCATGAGCGTCTGGTCAGCTTTTCAAACTCCCTAACTTAAAGTTCGCAGGGCCGCGCTTGCGCGCTACTCGAGGCTCGACCTAAAAAGCACTTTGAGATTTATAACATTTAGAAAGAGACTTGGAAAAGAGTGCATTTTACTGTGCCTTGTAAGACTAAGGGGCGATAAAGGAGGGCCCAGAAGCAGGCCTGGCTAGATATATAAGCAACAAATCGGGCCAGCAGTGGCCCACCCGAATGCACCCTTGGCCCAGCCAAATAAAAATTCCTGGAGCCGGGCCTGGGGTTCTAAGCCGTTTTTAAGGTTTTTTTTTATACAGAGCTTTCACAAGCACAGCCCAAGCACTTTGCAGGTGAACCCTAAAAAAGTGCTGCCCTACTGCCCCAGGCAATGAGCTGCACCAGGATGGTGAACTTTTTGCTTGTGATTTAGGCTAAGAATACATTCCCATATCCCCAAGCCATGTGGATCTAGCGGGCATTATTGGAAAACAGGCAAGCAAATGATTCTGTCACATCCTCTACCTGTGAAAAGAATCGTGCTAAGCACACCAAATGAGATTTTTTGTTTACTAATATGATGCTTTAAAATTAGGAGAGAACTGTCAAAGTTGCAATGAGAGAAGTGTAACATTGAAATGCTGATCAAAACTTGAAATTTCTGCTGAATTGTTTTGATCTCGGTGCTTTTTTTTGAAGGGTCACAACATGAAAATGGCCTAGCCAATTTTGACTGAAAGTGAGGGAGGGTCTCTGTGGAGCTACGTGTAGGCAAAGCACAACCTCCATTAATCGGCTTTCACAATTCATTTCTGATGAGAGTATTGTATGCTGCAACTGCTACTAAAGTGGTACCGATTTACAGTGTCCTCTGAGGGCATGCATTTGTGGGCTTCACTAAACTGTAGCAAAGCAAGGCAGGTTTCATCAAGTCCCCCCAAAAAAAAACAATTTCACTTGTATGAGTAATGTGCCAAGAAGTGAAAACAGCACACACAATTCCAACCCTGATTGCCAACAGCAGAATTTGCACATGCGTAAAATGAGCATGCCAACACCTTTATCACCAGTCTGGAATGTTGCCAAGGAAGTAATGCACGAGAAGTGTTTGGGTGTTCACAAATCTGTAATACTTTACCTCTTTACATGGCCTTCATTGCTTGGTTTTACTCCAGAGAAAGTGTCATTCGAGGTGTCACACATTTAATAAGAGAATGTCACTTCTAAGTATACTGAAACACTGCTTTAAAAGGGCAGGTACTGTCAGGTACTGAGTACCTGCACTTCTTTATTTTGAAAGGGATAGTACCTGCACTTCTCAACAGAGGTACAATACTTTAAACTGGAGAGTACTGGCACGTCTCAGAAGCAAGTAGTTACCCTGGTAAGGCTAACTTCTATTTTTCCATTTCATGGACTGGCTAAAGCCAAGAAAAAGTCTCACATAAGCAATCTGAAAACTTGTCAGCTATGGGCGCAGGAAATAATAGGACGATCCATGAAATCCCTCCTCATGGGGGAGAGTTTCGCAACAGCATGACTAACTAGCTCTTTCAGAAATGCAGACTGCAGGTGTGCCAAAGTCCTCTCTATCACAGTCCTACAGGAAATGTAGAAATCCGTCGCTCGAGTGCTAGACAGCTGTCCGCAGTTTCCGAAGTCAGGAATACTAGTGGCAATAAATACATATCTGAAGCGCCACTCGCCAAAAAACTAAGGGGCATATTCACAAGGAGCTATCGCCGAATTAACGGCACTTTATCGCAGCCAAAGTCGTGATAAATATACCTCCCCATTCACAAGCTGGTGTAAACAGCCCACAGCACCAGTTTACCCACGATAGCAGCCACAAAAAACATCGCCACAGAGGACCCGCGCAACTATCGCTAATGAGATGCACAGTGGGCGTGCCCGTGCCAAAAGGCGCGACAACAACACACCTCAACATTCTCAACGACCAGCCACATCGGCGATAAAAACACAAAACAGGCGATAAGGCGCGTTAGCACCAGGAAATCTACACCTGCTCTGACCTGGTGTAAAGTCGGACCGCAGCCTGCAAACCAAAAGGGTGTAGTGGTAAACGTAATGTGGCAACCCGGTGTCCCTCAGAACCTGGGTGTATGTCTTATAAGGAAAAAATGGTTCTGTCGGGTTATCAATTACTTAGGACAAGTAGCACCAGCTTACTTATAACCAATATGAACGATTTACAAAGAAAACCAATAGAGATATAACACACACCAAGCGTTCTTTGAATCAATAATATATTCAGAAAAAATCAAATAATAAAAGATGTCGCAATTTACAATTTCAATTGCAATGTGACGAAAGTGACTGTGGTGAAACAGTGACATGTGGTGAATGGTGACATTATATACAAAAACAATTGTGCAAAAAATTTAGAGAGGGGGAGGGAGAAAGATTTCATAAATGTCCTTATTATTAGCACATATGCTTAATGATCCAATGGCGAATGGGACTGTGATCAAAAGCGTTGTGTAGACATATAAAATTACGCCGACGTTTCAACCCTGTATATCGCGCAAGAAGTGAAAGTGCGTCCAAGCGGGTCTTCTTCAGGGCAGGAGGGGGAAAAAAATTGGCAGCCTAAAAGCAGATTCATAGGCAGCCCTGCGAATACTAATAACTTGGTCAGGTATAGGTAGGAAAATTCATAAGGATCTCCACCAGCCGGTTTGGAGCCTCAAAGATCAACTGTATTTAACTTCCACCCATCGGTTGGAGTTGTATTTGTGCCAGTCCGGCGTTTTTCATGATCTGGTATACAAGCCTCTGTCTGTCCGTGGTTTATTTCGGAAACCAAAGGGGAGCACAGCCCAGGGCTACATCGGAAGAGCAACAGATGCCATGGAGCCACCCATCATGCGGCCCGGACACCCAAGAGGGCCACAACACCAACAGCCACCACCCCCAGGACCACCCCTCCCTGGCACCCCCCCTACCAAAGACATGCCACACCTAAACATGTACAAAATATTCTGCTTGATGTCGCACAATCAAAACTGGTGGCTTGCATGTGTCATCACAGAAATGAGCAGCACACATTCACTTTCGAAGCGACAAATGAAACTTTATTAAAATGAACACCGAAATGAAATGAAGACACATGGCCGCTCCCCTCGGGACAATACGTAGGTCGCAGCCTGTAAGACAAAAAACATGATGAGAAGGTGTATCCTGCGCACATCAGAGAACAGAGAGAGAGCGAAGGAGAGAGAGAGGAAGAGAGGGAGGGAGAGAAAGAGGAAGACAGGGAGGGAGAGAGAGAGGAAGAGAGGTAGAGAGAGAGAAGAGGAGAGAGAGAGGAAGAGAGGGAGAGAGAGAGAGGAAGAGAGGGAGAGATAGAGAGAGAGAAGAGGAGAGAGAGGAAGAGAGGGAGAGAGAGAGAAAAGAGGAGAGAGAGAGGAAGAGAGGGAGAGAGAGAGTGCCGCCCCTGCGGACCCAGGCCACACTGCTCACCTGCTGCTAAAGGTGTGTCTCCAACCACGTGCCTGTATGTATAGCAGGACACCAGGTCACACATCTGAGTCAGAGCCGTCAGCTGAAACAGAGTCCAGATACATGACTGGCACAGTACACACACTTGCACAAGACAACATCGCCTGCCTGCCCATGCACACCCAGGCAGAGGCACCCCAACCCCTCCCGCAGCCCATCGTAGCATGCCCGCCCATGCAAACCCAGGCCTCAATGCTCACCTTCCGCCACCAGCGCGTAGACAGGAGGTCCCACCACGTGCCGCTGCAAGCCACAAGCTTGGGGCCCGCGAACATGGCACCCTCCACATCATGCAGGCCCGCTCCGCAGGCCACCTGGTCTCACGTTTGGTGCTGGGTCTTGATTACTCCATGGCATAGGACATAGCAGTGCACCCGGCACCATCGCAGGCTGCACACCCGCTCAGCCCAATGGGTGCCACCAACTCTGGGATCCCAGAAGCGACGCCACATGGCGGTAGGCCTGCACTGCCCGCTGGCTCTGGCCTACACTGCAGTCCAGCAGGGCACACAAAACCTGAGCTGTCTGCACCGCCGGGACAGGGCATCATCGCAGGCTGCACACCCGCTCAGCAGCTTAAGGTGCCACTGACTCAGTGCACCCAAAGTCACTGCCCCGTGGCAGGGTGCCTGTGCCGTCCGCAAGGCCCTGTGTGCCACTAACCCTGTGCAACCCCAGTCTGCGCCACATGGTGGTAGGCCCGTGCCGTCCTCAAGGCCCCGTGTGCCACTAACCCTGTGCAACCCCAGTCTGCGCCACGTGGTGGTAGGCCCATGCCGTCCACAAGGCCTCGTGTGCCACTAACCCTGTGCGCAAAAACTCATGGGCCCTTAATGATTGAGAACCTTGGAGCGTCCGTCATCCAGTCACCACCGGCAGAGGGGAATGTGACGTCGTCGGCCCCTTATGTTGGCGGAGTCACATGGCCTGTGATGCCTGTGCCGGATGGGTGTGGTGTGCGTGCAAACCTGCCCTCAGGGAGTGGCTGTGACATGCTGACAACTAGACCAGTGACCTGCAAACCACCAGTGAGTACGCCTGCGACGGGTAGCAATGAGGGCCCCCCCTCGGAGCATTAGCGGAGTGGTCTGGCCTGCCGTACGCCAGACCAGCGCAGGGCTTGCAACAATGACTCATGGGCTCTGGGCGTGGTTCATTCCATGTCCGGACAAGGAAGTGACTAATGCGTGTGTCCCTGTTGTAGTGTTCACGGGACCCGGTACACAAAATGCAATGTAGCACCCTCTGACTAGCATCCCACAGGATGAACATCATTGACGCAAGGGAAGTCACTGTCCCTACATTCATCCACACATTCACACATGAATGATGAAAGACATGACACAGCAGTGCGTCACTGGATGTTTATTGCACATCCAGTGCAGTTATGCAGCTGGAGCGGTACTGGGCAATGCCGAGCACACTACTCAATATGGGCACGTGGAGGGCCAGCCAGAGTCCATCCGGGGATGACATGAACTGCGGAAGAGGAAGGGTACAGTCTGCAGTCTGGTCGCCGTGTCATTGGTCATCAAACAGGATGTGGCAGTCCATGTCGCTGTACAAGGTGAGTGCATCGGAGTGTATCAGGGGTCAGTGGAAGGTCATGAGGCCATGTGCGGGACCAAGCAGAACAGGCCAGGTGGCGGAAATGTATGCTAGTGCCTCCTTCTGAGAGCCAACCCATCCACGTCCTCGGGTGTGTGCTCTGCCCCACCTGTGGGTGTTGCAGTACCGGCTGCGGCACTGTGTGCCACTGACACATCAGGGGCCTGAGTGGATACGCCTGCCTCACTGGGAGGCACTGACACACCAGGGGGCAGAGATGTGGATGGTGTGGGGGCAGCCACATTCATCAGTGACACGCCTTGTGGCAGCAATGCCATGTTGAAGTACTGCAGGGCACGGTAGATTCCTGCTACATTTAGATGGTGTGCAGCAGTGGCTGCCATCCTTTCCGCCTCCATCCGCACCATGTCCTCCATGAGCCTCCGCATGTGTGCCAGCTCACGGCTGGCATCGCTGGAGCCAAACTGAGCGGACAGGTGTTCTTCTCTCTGCGTCATGACTCCAGCGATGTCAGTCAGGGCTGGTTGGAGACCATGGGGCGGACGTAGACACCCATGGATGGCATCCAGTTTGGTAGCCATGAGGTCGAACCCCACCCGCACCTGCTCAGCCGTCTCCCTCTGGCCCTCCAGCACATGGCGTTGGAAGGCCATGTGTTGTTCCTGGGGGTCTTGGGAGAGTGCAGGGGCTGTGGGTGCCTCCTGCTGGTTGGTTTGGGTGGTGGGTGGGGTCTCATCGATGTGGACGGGCTGCCCTGATCCTGGAGGTGAGTGGCAGATGAGGTCAATGATGTCTTGGATGGTTTGGGTGTCGATGCTGGTGTTGTCCTCCTCATCATCAGTGAAGAGTGGCTGGGACTGCTCTGCAGGAGGGGTTGATGATGCCCCTGCAATGTGATGGGGAGATAGTGTATTACAATGTGTCCACATGTAAGTAGCCGCATGGTACAGGTTGACATTCAGACAGCATGGTATTGTTCATTGTGACAGTCTGTGGGTCTGGGCGAGGACCCAGGGTCATTGTGGGTGTACACTGTGCCCTGCTTGCTTGTGCATGTGTGCCATTGTGGCCATCTCCACCCGTCCCCCCAGTACCTGCTGGTCACTCACCCTGTTGCGGTTGTGTTGTGTCCTGTCGAGCCGTGTCCGGTCCCCGACTCCAGCCACAGTCTCCACACTGATGACTGTCGACACCAGCTCCTCCATGTCATCCAGCTCCAGCTGTGGCGCTGGGCCCCCACCTCCGGTCTGCGTTGCTGCCTTCTGGATGGCGGTGAGTTTCTCCTTGGTCTTCCGCTTGATGACATTCCATCGCCTCTTGACCTCGTCCATTGTCCGCTTGTACTCTCCGACCGCATTCACCTTGTCGACGATGTCCTGCCATATTCCAGTTTTGGTGCCCAATGACACGTTGGAGGTGACGAAGAGTTGTTGATGGTGTTCCATCACCTCCGTGACTATGATCCTGTTCGCCTGCGGACTGAAATTGGTCTTCCTCGTCTTCTTGTCCGTGCCCTTCCCTGTCCCCGAGGTCCCAGGCTGGTCGTCTGGGGTGCTTGTGGGGTTGCGCTCGTCCTCTGCCCCTGCTCCGGCTGCCTCCTTGGTGCTTGGGTGTTGGTCAGTTTGTGTGTGGGTGTTTTTTCTACTTTTATTGTGATTTTTGACGCCTGCCAGGTGTGTGTTGCAGGCCTGGCGCTGCTTGTCGCTGATTTCCTCATCGCGCTTTGGCCCATCGCGTGTTTTTTGGTGTTGTGGTTTGTGTTTTTGTCTCCGTCGTGGTGGTTGTATCGCGGACACTATCCTCGGTTTCGGCAGACTATCGCTTGCTACTGCCTTGTTGTGAATTCCAAGTTGACACAGGGTTATTTTCCCGCGATAGGCTGCGATATTGAAAGTTGCGTTACGATACTCTTGCGGTAGTTATCGCACGTTCTTGTGAATATACCCCTAAGAGTGCCAAACTCATACCGATCACAAACAGTAATGAAGACAGTGTGTCACGGACCCTAGTGCACTGAAGTAGATGACCCCTGGCTGTTGTATGTATTATAAAATCCAGGAATAATCAGGGTTCATTGGGCCCCTTAGAATGCTTGGCCCAGGTGCCACTGCACCTGCTGCAGCAAAGGAAGCTACGCTCATGATCACAATGCAATCAAATGAACCATGTAAGAGCCTCACCAAGACAATTTCTAAGAAGTATAGATTCCCAAGCTGTTGTCATATGTTTGTTAATTGCCTTGCTTTCTTGAGATCTAATTAAACAAACAAATAGGGGGATAACATGGTTAAAATTGAAAAGTGCCAGCGCGATTAGACTTAATGCGCGCTGTAGCAGTATCCCACAACCAGCGTGAGTGCCTGAGGCAAGGCAAGTACCTGCACTACTTACAGGGTCTTGAGATGCTAGGAGCTAGACCAACTTTCTAAATGCTTTAAGGAGCAGTGCTGCAAATGCATTATATAGCACCACTGTTTCCATGCGGAAGGGTAACCAAAAAGAGTACCCAAAACCGCTAGAGTAAAGGTACAGGGAAGAGCTTGGGCAAAATTAAGGAATGTGGAAGGAAGGAAAATTTTCAATACTACACACTGCTTTCAGGAAGAAGAGACAGTAGATGCAAAACTATAACCATTTACGGAATGCAATTACAACAACACTAAATGAACTTATCCCAATAAAAATGTTGACACCTAAATAAAAACCTTCAGCCCCATGCTAGACGGAAACCCTGAAGGAAAAAAAAATTGAGTGTAGAAAGCGGGAAAAACAATGGCAGAAAACATACACAGATAAAGATAAGCTATTACTGAAGTTGTGCTAAAAAATTATAAAATAGAAATCAGGCAAGCAAAGAAAGTTATTACACTAATACCATTACCAATGCAGTTAGGAAAACAAAAAGGTTTTTGAGATTGTTAAAGAGCTCGCTCACCCAGACTGTACAAAGCAAATAGTAGCACCGTCGCAGGAACTATGCAATAAATTGTCAGACTTCTTTCATAATAAAGCGGACCTAATTCTAAAAGACATTAGCAAGGAGATATCACCGGGCAAAGGGAAAACCGTAAAACAACGGATTCACCTTGAAGCTCCCCTGGCAGTTCTAACATGACCCTGCAACAAGTTGAGCCTGGTCTGAAGTTGGCCAAAATAGGCCTGTTAAATGAGGAAGAATTCAGGGTGTTAGCGATGTCAATCTCTTCTACTCCATATTAGACCCCGTACCAGTATTCCCGGACAAACAAAAAATCTGTAATCAATCATTAGTGACAGGGTCGGTTCCAGTAGCTTGGAAGAAAGCACAAGTCACTACCTTATTGAAGAAACCACAAGCTGATATATAAGAGCCTAGTGACTTTTGACCAATCTCTCAGCTCCCCTATTCGGTCAAGATTGTAGAAAAGCACACCAATAAAATACGGGAAAAGTTCTTATAATCCAATAAATTACTTGAACCAGAACAGATGGGCTTCAGAATCAGCCTTAATCATGGCAACAGATGCTCTGCGAAGGATGGTTGACAGTGGGCAGACTATAGTTTTGATTCTATTAGATTTGTCAGTTGCATTTGACACCATCAACCATCAAATCTTATGCAATAGATTAAAGGAGATAAGAGTGGATGATACTTTCCTAAAGTGGTTTGAATCCTATCTGTCAGAGAGATGCCAAGCTATCTCTCTTCTCCCCCTGTTTAGATCTGAGTTTAAGGAGTTCTCGCATGAAGTGCCACAAGGGTCTGCATTAAGCCTATTCTATTCAATGTGTATCTACTCCCCCCACTAACCCTAATCAAATCTTTTGGGTTGTCGTTTATAGATTACACAGATGGCACCCAATTAAATAGATCTCTGGACAATGATGATCCTAGCCAGTTGGATGATTTCCATGTTTGCCTATCAGAAATGGCAAAGTGGCTCAGCAATAATACATTAAAATTTAACAGAAGAAAAGCAGAGTTCTTGTGCTGCCCCCAGTAAAGTTCCATGCCAACTTCCAAATAATTTTTGGCCATGGACAAAAGATATGGATCTAATTACAACTCCATCAGTGCGAAATTTAGGAGTACAGCTAGATACGAAACTCTCCATGGAAGCCCATGTTAATGGGATAGTAGCCATCCGCAATGGCCTTATGAGAAAATTGAGGAAAATTGTCCCCTTGCTTCCACAGCCAGCAAGAAAGACGGTCGAACAGAGTGCAATATTAAGTAGGATTCACTATTGCAACACCTTCCTACTAGGAACCCCAGATTATCCGCAAACCATTTCCAGCATGGGATTGGAGAAGAGATGCACATTCTATCAGACCAAAAGGACATGCCATACTCACCTATGGTTGGAGAGGTATGGTAGTCAGTCATGGAACAAGGATGTAGAGACTGTAGGACCGCTTCACAAAGTTAAACTTAGACCTGAAGTCTAAGTTGAGATTTGAAGTCTAAGTTTAGTCCTAAAGTCTAACTTAAGACCTGAAGCCTAAGTTTAGACATAAAGTCTAAGTTTAGACCTGAAGTCTAAGTTTACACCTAAAGTCTAAGGATAGACCCGAAGTCTAAGTTTAAACCTGAAATCTAGGTTTAGACCTGAAGTCTAAGTTTATAACTGAAGTCTAAGTTTAGACTTCAGGTCTAAACTTAGACTTCAGGTCTGAACTTAGACTTCAGGTCTGAACTTAGACTTCAGGTCTGAACTTAGACTTCAGGTCTAAGTTTACCTTTGTTAATCAGGCCCTAGGAGTAAAGAGGATTATATTAAGCAACCCAATCATTGCGGTCAGATCCTGCACTTCCTTGTTCCAAGACTGATATAGTGCTGATATACCAAAATAGCCATAACAAGGTTGAGATTTGTCCCAAAAATGGCACATCAATACCACTTTTGATGTAAAACACACTGGAATATTTAATAACAATCATACATAAAGAAATTCCTGAACCAGGAACTAGCATTGCACTGTCCCTTGCAGCTTGTACATCATCTACTACCTTTAGGCAATAATGCTTCAAAAACGTGAATGCACAGCCCATTTGGTGCACAGTACACATCTTGCAGAAGAATGCTAGTGTCCGAAGCCCAAGAATAAGCAACCATTCAAATCCAGTGCCAATAAAAAACTAGAGCGAACTCTATACCAGCCAACTCATGGGCCTTGGCAATAAGTATACAAACCTGATAACACAGTACTGCCATTGCCAGTTTCAATCCCTTTTTTACACGCCCATCAGTGACAAATAGTGAACAGGCATTTAAATCAACAGTGCAGTGGGCTAAGTCAGAAAATAGCCAGCCTAGCATCACACTGCCTAGAGCCAAGGAAACAGCCTTCATTTCACAATGCCCAGAGAACCACATTCTCACCTGAGGACAAATGGGACAAAGCCTTGGACAAGATGGATAGACAATATCTCAAGATCAACACACCCAGGTAGTACACCTAAGAAAGGTTAATTACAGACCAAGTCAAGGAAATCCACCAAATGCCGCAAGGATGGCATGGCCACCAACAAAACCACTGTCTAGAACAGAAAAGGCAACGGAATCAGTGCTGAATAGTGAAACTATAGCAAAAAGAAAAAATGATGGATGGAATGCTGCATAATGCAAACATTCACCCCCAGTCACAAAGTTCTGGGTTTAATCCATCGTGTTTTTGCCCACCACGTCACCCCAGTTTTGAACCAGTTATATGCAAATCAGTTTTGACCCTGCTCATCATGGGAACAGTCCAGCCCGAACTGCCAAGCCAGGTCCACCCTGGACAGGAAACAACCATCCTGGGAACATTTTTGTCATATCATACCTCATCAGCCAGTCTAGCTTGAATCCAGTGGGGCAGTGAGCATGGGACCCACGTCTAGGCACACCCTTCCCACTTAGGGGGACAAAAGCAAAAAGAACAAATGATGGACAGAATGCTGAACAATGCAAACATTCAGTCCCAGTCACAAAGATCTGGAATTAATCCATCATTTTTTTGCTCACCACGTGTCCCCAGTTTGGATTCAGCCATATGCAAATCAGTCTTGACCTTGCTCCTCATGGGAACAGTCCAGCCCGAACTGCCTAGCCAGGTCCTCCCTGGGCCGGAAACAAGCATCCTGTTACCGTTTTTGGGGCATCACCCTCATCAGCCAGGTGAGCTTGAATCCAGTGATCACAGGACCACGTCTGGGCATACCGTTGCCATTTAGGGCGACAAAAACAAAAAGAACAAATGATGGACAGAATGATGAACAATGTAAACATTCACCCCCAGTCACAAAGACCTGGGTTCAATCCATTGTTTTTTTGCTCACCACGTCATCCCAGTTTGGACCCAGCCAAATGCAAATAAGTTTTAACCCTGCTCCTCATGGGAACAGTCCAGTCCGAACTACCAAGCCAGGTCCTCCCTGGACCAAAAACAAGCATCCTGGGCCCAGACGTGGGTCCCGTGATCTCCATGCCACTGGACTCAAGCTAGCCTGACTGATGAGGGGTGATACCCTGGAACCAATCCGAGGATGCTTGTTTCCGGTCCAGGGAGTTTCTCAAACAAGAAATACAGAATTTTTGGGAAGACGACAGGCAGGATAGGGCCCCAGCGACCAAACATCAAAACTGAAAGGTTATAGTTCTGGATCAGCAAAGGGGATGGTTATAAGTGTCCAAATCTTCTTATAGTCCAAATCTCCAAATATTATCCAATGGAAATGTTTGGGAACCTGATCCCAGCATTACCCCTTCTCTGATTGACATGTTGCCTCATTTTCCGTTGATAATCTCTTACATTCCCCTTCCATTTCAACATGGTCACCTAATAAGTCCTACTTGCCCTCTCTAAGGGTTAACCATCACTGATCTAACATGGTGGCAGGTCTGAGTCCTCTCATCAATTCAAAAGGGGTCTTCCCAGTCACAGCATTAGGGTCTAATTCTATTTGAGAATAAAGTGGCCTGAAGAGACCATCTCCAATCAATTCATGACTTAAAAGCCAGCTGGCTAGATTAATTTGTTACCCTCTTAAACGGTCTACCTATCAGTTGGCCTCATGGTGGTATAAAGCTGCACAGGAGTGTTTGATTCCACAACTTACTAAAATCATTTGCATATTCTCTCAGGTTAATTGGGCCCCATTATCTGAAACAACCTCTTCTGGTAGTCTTTCTCTAAAGAAAACATCTTCTAACAAGCCAATAGCAGCCTCAGTGACGACAAGGATCAAGGTACTTTTGCTCCGGGCCTGTGTGGGTCCTGTATTCGGCCTGCGCTCCATCCTGGCCAGCCTGAACTCTTGACTTTGTCCCGGTCCAGCGAGACCACTTAACTCTTTAGGCGCTACTTGCTTCTAAGCGCTAGATTTTGCATTTAATCTTTGAAAATTGATATCTCAACTTCAACTGGAGTGTTCTTTGTCGTGTTGGTCTTATTTTATTTAGAAAATCATAATCTGTTTTTCTAACCTGGTGTGGAGTCTTTTTGTGGTATTTTCACTGTGCTGTTGTATGAAATGTTGCACAAATACTTTACACATTGCTTCTAAGTTAAGTTTGCCTGCTCTGTGCCAAGCTTCCAGAGGGTGAGCACAGGTAAACCTTTAGTGTGTATCTCACTTACCCTGACTAAAGTGGTTGCCCCTACTTGTACAGGGTGCTTACCTCTGCCAACAGGAGACCCCATTTCTAACAGACGTTATTGCATCAAGCACTAAAACTAGAGTAGAGACTGACCCACCCAGCCTTCACTCTACCAGTGAATCGGATATATTTGGTATAATAAGTGATTTCTAAGAAGAGGGCACGTCAGTTCAATGGCAATTGACCTAGTCTTATATTTTTGAGAAGTTACAGAAATTCAAATTGAGGAACAAGGTGGTGAAGGTAAAAGGCTGTAGGAGGTACTGTTCGTGGAAACTGCCTATGCCACTTCAATGTCTTGTACAGGATTAAAAGTACCAATTGCACTTGTGTGTTTCTGTTGACCACAGCAATATAACAAAATAATTTTGAGATATTGAGTGCCTACCAGCACTGGGAGGCCCGTTGGGTAGCCAAGAGCTCTGTAAATCCTTGAAAATAGAAATAGATTATTGAATATGTGTTTTAATGTGTCTAATTGTACTATCATTTGATATCATCTGTTAACCATCAAAAAGTATAAACGGTAGGCATATCCAATGTTTGGTGTGCTCCTGACACACCTTGCTCATGGTATGAGTGATGGTCTTTCCATCTCTCTTGATACACTCCTTTGGTAGCACAGTGTAGTCTGATGTAGCATCCTCTCAACTATTACTGTTATTTACTGGGATCAAATTATTGTAAAATTGCCCCCCTTTTTTTTAGATGTGAGGTGGCATTCTCCACTACTACCACGCTGGAGTCCAAAACCGTGGTCAATCCTCTGATGGCACTGTCATCTTCAGGGCGGCCACCTTGTTTCAAGTTGCAGAGCAACAATTTGTTTTTGTTTATCAAAAACAAATTCCCAAAGTGGGAGTTTGATTCTAAAAGACAAAAACTAATGGCCCAGACACCCTTGGAATTTTCTCCTAGCATATCAGCTAATTTTTCTTTTTTTCTGTTTTAAATAGCTAGGGTTTACAGAAAAATACTGTTAGACCATCCACCCTAGCAGTCCATCTGCCCTAAACAGGACAAATGGACTGAGGTACTTACGTCAACAAGCCCAAGTCCGTCGGACCATCGGTGTAAGCTTTCCACTGGCAGAGCCAGCAAGGGCATCACTGACAGAAACATGACAATCTTTCTGATTCTAAATAGACTGTCGATTTGGCTGACAGGGTACGTTGCCACGCTTATGGTGAAGTACTCTGTCCACCAATCTAAATGAGGCAGTTAGCTTATATTAAAATTTGGTCACATTAACATCGTCATCTTTAATGTGCTGGAAGTTGCACAGTTCGAGTCCCTAAACAGTTTTTCAATATTGACAATTTTATTTTTGCAGAGTCTTAACATATAGCTAAAACAAGGCAAGCCACATTTCCTACTCAATGGGCAGTTTGCCCAGCTAGGAAAAGAATGGTGTTGGTTGCTAAAAGCTCTACATGCTGAAAAGGAGGATTAAAACTGTGGGAAATCTAAGAGGATTTGGTCAAATGGGTATTTAAGGCTAAACACTCAAACTTACAGATTTGTCCTCTGGAATTCCTGATGGCTCTTGACAGGTCAAATGGACCTTGGCAGACGTGTTCTGAATTGGAACTGAAACAAAAAATACAGGTCATGCATATCATCAGCTGTCAAATGCTTTATGTTCAGTCAATGATGAGAGGTATGAATAGTTTTAAAAGGTTTTAGTTTCTAATTAAAGTTTAGGTGTTTCTGATTCTTTATTCATCACTTTCCTACACATGGTGATTCATTATGCAGGGACCGTGGTGTACCAGATTGTCATTAACTGTCATTAGTTCCCTGTTAGCCATTAAAAAAATAACATTCTAAACATGCTTGATTTTAAAACTGTGCTTGTACTTGGTATTCAAATTTGGTAGTGAGCCTGTCTCAAACTTCTCATCAAAAGATAAAGAGTGTGGCCTGCTTGAAGCTTTGGATGTACATATGTTTAAGGATTGTCCAGCCATTGCAGTTTTTGGGAAGGAGTGGAGAAATCTCTGGTGGACATCTTGGGCCTCCCAATTCAAATAAATTTGACCTTGATTATTTTTGGCTTTTCTAACCAAGTTACAGGAACTGACAAACTCTTTCTATTTTATGCCATTCTATTAGCCAGGAGGCAAATATGTAAACGATGGACAGAACACTCTCCCCCCACGCATTCCGACTGGCTGGCCTCACTTTTTTGAGACTTCTAAAATGGATCTGTCTAGAGTCTGTGGCAGAAAAAAATGGGCCGGGGCCTAATCTGTAGGTAGATATACAATGGTTTAAATATTCACATAAACAACCAGTGGGTCCTATGATTATGTCTCTTTGACACTCTTCGGACTACGTCTGGCACCCTCAGGTATCTCGTTGGCCAACGACGATTGTCACCAGGTTCATTTGGACCTTGTCGAAGAGTAACCTCTTCCCCTTGTCGGGGTCAGCGATATTCAAGTCTGTCATAGTACCTGGAGGCGGGCGCTTCTCGAGATTCCAACTTAAGGCCTACTTTTCCCAGATTACTGGGTATTGGTACAAATGGCTTGTCTGTCCAGTGAGGTCGGAGGCGAATGAGGACTTAAAAAGTTTTAAACATTTAAAAAAAAAAAAAGATAAAGGAGCAAAGACATTGGGATAACTAAGGGTCAGGTGTACTATTACATCGCATGAAGTAGTCTCAATTTGATACCAGTATTTTTCTTACCTGTGTGGACCCAAACTATGTACAAATTCTAAATCTGAATGAGTCACAATTAATATTCATGAGGTAGGTCGCAAATAGCAACTCGATACGATTGGACACATTCACAGGGATAATGATTTGCAAGAGTCAGTAGACCACCATGTCTCTGATAGCTTTTCAAATGAAGATTATTATTTTTATTATTATTATTTTATTTTTTAATCGGCCCATTTTCCTTAAAGTAAACGGAGCTGAACTCATATCAATTTGGCTTTTGAAAGGGACACTCCCAATATGCCCTTTCAAGTACTGAATCGATATGGAGTCCAAACCCATTTTTGAAGCCGTTAAAATATTACCCTAAAATGGGTTTAATAAATAGCAAAAACATTTCTGCAGGTGTACACAGCTATTTGGACTGTTTGCGACAATAAAAACGTTTATACAACTGGCTTCATATCTGCGCAAGATCAAATAGTTTGGTGAAGCTGAAGAACCAAAACTACAATTGTTACTTGTTCCAGGGATTTTGGCTTTCCTACTATATTTTGATGAGTGAAATAAAAAGACTGTGTTCAGTCTTCAAAGACATAATATCCAATGAGCATGTGTTGGGCTCCAATCCAGTTTTATTATCACACTCTTCTACAAACTCTAAGCCAAATTCTAAATTGGTCCAATCTTGTAAAGATAACCAAAGACAGAAAATGAATGTCTAAGATAACACAACTTAGTCCCATTCGGGGACCAGGATTAAAAACCATTCCTCCAAAATGCCCACTAGATTACTGATGTGGGTGTTGCTCTGATAGTGAGATGCAAAGAAGGCTGTCCCCGGGGTATGACACTGTTGACGACCAAGCCCAGATTTTAATGCAGCATTTATTATCAGCATATTTTGTTAAAGTGGTAAAGGTGTGGTTAGAAGTTAAAAAAAAAACTTTCTGGACCCTTCCCTCTTCAATTCATCCACTATCTTTTTCAATCCAAATAACAGACTAACATGTCCACCACTCTAATTAATTTCATATTTCCCCAGACTAATTCACCACTAATCTTTTATGGGTTCCGGAGTAGCATGCTACTCGCCGAAAAGGCGCTTCAACGCCTCATCAGGGGAAGTAAGCACTACATAAATGCAATCACAATACAATACATTAATGCTGCACAGGATTAATAATTATTGTAAGTTTAAAAACCACATTCTATAGTTAAGTCAGAATCTAAATTTGTCACATGAACTTAAATTATATTTGTGCATGTGTTAGCATTCTACAGAACATGATTTATTAAAACGAAAGCTTCTGGTTAAAGGCCTTTGAATATCAAAGCCTCGTGTTTTCGTGCTTTCAGCACCAAATGTCTGTGTGTCATCTTTGAAGTTCAAGGCAGATTGTGATTAATAGTGATTATGTGTTTCATGTATATTTATGCAAGCTCATTTTCCCTACGTGTGATCTGCTTTACAAATTATTTGTGACATTAATAATGCATTTTCAAAGGATTCTTTCATGCTATAAAGTAGGCACATTTTTCTGTGTCATTTTCTATCTGAAAACATTTCTGCAGCAGTTTAAACGCATTATAAGGTGAAATTCTAATATAGTTTGTAAGTCAAAATTTTATTTTTAAAGTCATTTCCCACAAAAGTAACTACCTAAAACAAATAAAGTATCCACTACATTCCCAATTTTAGAATGTATACTTGCTCCCAAGGCAAAATAATTAGCTAAAAAAAATAAGGTGTTCACCATCGTCCTCACCAAGTGATAATGTTGGGCAAGCAGTAATATGCAGGACTTCTCCACCTCCTGGCAATACACAATCCATTGGTGCTAAGTTCACCAAATCTGTGTTTCCAACCATATACTTCAGTCCAACTCAATTGCTAATGATCTCTGAACATTTACATTGAAGTGTATTTCTTTACTTTTTCCTTAAGGTCATTGGTACACAACCGCTGATAGCTTCTTGTGTTGCTTAGCAGCTGTCACAATGGGAGTTTGGCTGGATGTTCAAGGTTGTCCTGAGGTCTTGTTGATACATCTTGGCAAAAATTACCTGGTTAAGTTAAAAGAGTTTGCTTTCATATACAGTATGCAAAGGGATTTGAGGGCGCTAAAGAGGTTATGGAGTGAGACGACTTTGGTTTGGACAATCTTAGTGGTATGTAGAGCTTGCAGAAAATGGAGAGGGGCTTGATATGCGGTCAGAATAGATACAGCACGCGAGAAGCTGAACTGGGAAATGTCCAATTTCTGTCCTGTGGGGTGCGAGAAGTTGGAGCATTTTGACATTGGTTTTGCAGGCCGGCATTTGCTTCAGGATGATGGTACACCTCTCCATTATGGCAAATTAGGCTCACTCTAGCAGGATTGCTGGGAGAGAAATCATGGCTGAGATAACTAATAATTTGGGGGGGTTGGGGCAGAAAAACTCAGCGGGCTTGTTTGTTTTTGATTGGCAGACAAGGTGATAGTTTGCAGGTCACGTAGTTTGTTGATTATGCTGCTGGGTAGGCCAACTAGCTTGGGGGGTGAGGGGTTGAGAGTTTGGTAATGAGTTCATTTATGCAACGAAGGAAGTTGTTTGAGTGGGGGAAGCGCTTTGAAGGAAGTTTGGGAAAGATTGTTGGGGATGTGTTCGAGTTTACTCAAACGCCTAAGGCTGGTCCTTAGGGGAGAAAGGGAATTGTGTCAGGTTAAAATAGGTTAGTGAGGCTCAATGTTAGTCTGTAAGGCTAGGACACAAGTTGAGGGTACACTTGGGTAGACAGCGTCTACTCACTCTTTTCACAGGGTGGACACCGTTGTGACCCTTCTTATAAAACATGACCCAGCGAACGCAAAATTTTGTTTCTACTATGTTTATTGTGAAAACAAATTAATCCTTTGGGCTGTTTATATTGTCTTTGTCTATTTTTCTCCTAGGGTCTTCTGTTTAGTCCCCTCTCGGAGTCTTCCTGGCCTGCGTCGTCCCTCGGACAAAAGAAAGGCTTAGGTAAGTGTCTTTATTTATTTTGCTGCTTCTCTTTTTAAGTTAAGGGAGGGAGTGAGGGAAAAAAAACATCAAACCCGAATGGTCCTTTACCAGTGACAAGACATGGAGAGGAGAGAAAAGAAATTTAGTTTTTTTTGGTTAGCTTTTCTTTTTTTCCCCTCTATTCACCACTCCTCCCTCCCAGCTCAAAGACCATTTTCTACTTGGGGGCTTTCCTACCCAGATAACCCCGCAAGCGGCCACGCACCTGGGAGAGCCACATCCCTCCTGGGCCATGGCGGGTTACTTCGAGATGATTCCTTTCTTCCTGGTCTCTGCTCTCTTCAGGGCTTTTGACAGCAGCCTGGATCACGTTCCCCGTAAAATTTGAGTTGACCTGGTCTCTGACCTCCGACAGGATCCCTGCGTCTTGCGTTGATTTTTCTTTGGTGTTTCGTTTATCCGGGAGAACGCCAAAGAATGCTACTCCTTCCTCCTGCTGTTTCGAGCTCTCGAACGCCAGCAGCCGTTTGCGCGGGAGGTTCCGTAATATTTGTTTGACCCCCGACGACAGCACGCGCAGAGCTCCGTAAGTCTGCTGCCTTAAAGGGACCGTCTCCTGCCAAGTCCTCCTCGATCTCCGGCTGGATGGTGTTGCGCCTACGTAACAAATGGAGGGAGCTGCAAATAAAGGAGGGGAGAGATTAAGAGGGAAGTATGTCTTCTTTCTCTAGAACCTCTTCTCCCTC
Organism: Calotriton arnoldi; assembly: GCA_963921515.1. Lineage (NCBI taxonomy): Eukaryota > Metazoa > Chordata > Amphibia > Caudata > Salamandridae > Calotriton > Calotriton arnoldi. Next base: position 34,574 of record CAWUFW010020182.1, read on the forward strand.
GATTGTTCTGGTCACTTCGTGACACACCCCACCCCCAGTCTTTTCCCGATCGGGGAAATGAGAAACACGGGCAATGAAGTCTGTATTTTTGTTCCTCGAGCCCTTACGATGTTTCACCTCAAATGTATAAGGTTGTAAATATAAAACCAATGTAAAACATGGGGGTTGTTGCTCTTATTGCGACTCATCCATAATAAAGGGGCGTGATCCGTATAGAGGGTAAAGGGGGATTCCTCTAGATAGTACCGTAACTTCTCTACAGCCAATTGAATGGCGAGGCACTCTTTTTCATCCACTGAGTACTTTCTTTCTCTGGGAAACAGCTTACAACTGATAAACATCACAGGAAACTTGATACAATCTTTTGATCATTGGGAGAGGACGGCCCCTAACCCTGTCTCGGAAGCATCTGTTTGTAGAATGAACGGTTCCTTAAAGTTAGGGGATATGAGGACCGGACAAGTGGTTATAATATGCTGTTTGAGATCGTGAATAGCTTTCTGAGAAGATTGTGAGGATTTTTTCAGATCTTTCATCTTTATCTCTTTCCTCAATAAATCTGTTAATGGAGATGCGATCTCAGAGTAATTGGGTATAAATTGGCGGTAATAACCTAGTAGACCTAAGAAGGACCTAATTCCTCTCTTAGTGGTTGGAAAGTGAGAGTCGAGAATCGCTTTGACTTAGCCTAAGTATCTGACTTTATTGAATCCTATTTTGGATTTCTTGGTGTTGATATGGAGTCCAGCTGCTTTTAGGGCTTGAAGTACCTCTCAACAGAATATAAGGTGTTGCTCCCAACTATGGCTGAATATTAATATACCGTCAAGGTAGGCTGACAAATAGGATTATTGATGGTGCAGTACTCTATTCATGAACCTCTGGAAAGTCGCTGGGGCTCCATGTAAGCCAAAAGGATGTACTGTAAATTTATAAAGACCAGTAGGGGTGTTAAAGGCAGTCTTCTCATGGTCCTCTATTCTGAGAGGTACCTGCCACTAGCCCTTTGTAAGGTCGAGAGTGGATATATATTGGGCCTCTCCTAGCTTTTCAATTAATACATCAATTCATGGAAGAGGGTAGGAATCAAACTTAGAAATGGCATTGACTGCTATAAAGTCTAAACAAAACGGATCGAACCATCTGGCTTTGGTACTAATACAATATGGGAAGACCAATTACTGTGAGATGGTTTATGACCCCCAATTGTAACATGTTCTCTATCTCTGCTGAGATGGCATCTCGTCTGGCTGCTGGAATTCGGCAAGGACACTGTTTTACAACTTTCCCTGGAGGAGTGATAATGGAGTGCTCAACTAATGTAGTTCTACCAGGGAGATCGGAAAAAATAGAAGAGAAAGAGGTTAGGGTTTCCTAAGGAGATGATTTTTGCTCTTCTGTCAATGGCTCATTTATGTTCAGTTGGCTTAGAGAGGAAGGTTCGGGAGATGATCCTGGGAGAGTCAAATGGGTGTTTTTGGGGAGGGTCCCAGCCATTTTTAAAAAAAACTTTATGTGGTTCATTTGTTTTTTGGGGGCAAAATCTGCACTAGATAAGTAGTAAGGCCTAACTTTTCGATGATCTCATAAGGACCTTTCCATTCTGTTTGTTTATTGGGTACAGAGGATGGTAGGAGAACTAGCACACAATCGTGAACCTTTAAATGACGCCACTTCTTTTCTTTATCATAGAATATTTGTTGTTTTCTTTGGGCTTTTTCTAGATTGGCATAGGCGAAATCTCATAATTTATGAATACGTGTTCTTAACCCCTGTGCGTACTCTAAAAGGTTCATGGTGTCTTCTTGTTTCTCTTGTTCCCAGGCCTCCTTTGTCATTTTTAATAAAGTTTGAGGTTACCTCCCATAGAGGAGCTCCAAGGGGGGACAACCCAGACTGCTCTGAACTTGACTCCTGATGGCAAAGAGGGCGAGAGGTAGAAGCAGATCCCATTCCCTCCCTTCCGTTGTTAAGATTTTCTTAAGAGTAAGTTTAAGGGTGGCGTTATACCTTTCACACAAGCCATCCGTCTGAGGGTGGAATGCGGAAGTGTATATTTGAGAAATATTCAGGGTCTTACACACTTGCTTCCTAAGGCGAGAAACAAAGGAGTACCCTGATCTGTCAGAATCTCTCTAGGAAATCCTACACTAGAAAATAGTTCTAATAGCTTGTCACTTATGTTCATAGTATTAGGCATTCACAAAAGAAACACCTCTGGGTATCTGGTTGCATATTCCACTACAACCAATATGTATAAATTTCCTTTCTTTGACTTTTAGAGTGGACCCACTAGGTCCATACTTATTCTTTCAAAGGACTTACCAATGATCGGTAGGGGCTGTAGTGGAATGGGAGGAGGCTTGTAGGGGTTCTTTTTCTGACAGACCTCCCATTCCCGACAATATTTAGCTAAGTTGGTAAAAATTCCAGGCCAATAAAAATATCTTAAGACGTTTTGGGTTGTCTTCTGAGTCCCACTGTGGCCTGCAATGAGATGTGAATGAGCAACAAAAAAAAGAATTTGCTCCCAAAACCTTTGGGGTACTACTAGCTGTGGGGGATCATCTTGTTTCCCTACTTGGTATAATAGATCGTTCTTAATCAGGAAGTGGAGATAAGAGAGTGGAGACAGGAGATGGGGCTCCTTAGCTTGTTGCCATGCGACCTGAAGGGTAGGATCCTGAGTTTGGGCATAACGGAATGACCTATCGGAAAGCCATGGAGCCTGAGTAAGTAGGTTTGATGTCAGGGAGGGTTTTTCCTTTATTTTATTCATGAGAAGGGTAAGCAATTCTGGATTATCTGTTCGTAAAATGAGTTTTTCTGGGAGGTTATCCAGTACCCCAGCGTTGACTTGCATAGAGACCCCATTCGATAGCATGACAGGGATTATGGCTACTGGATATACTTTTACATCTCCATGTACACAGCGTATAGGTGTTTGTTCTTCTGAGAAGATCTGAGACTCCTTCACTAGTGTGGTTTATACAACGGACTGCTGAGTCTAATAAGGTCATAACTTCTTTTCCACTAATTGAAAGACTTACATAGAAGCAGGAGCCTAATTCTTCTGTGTATAGAATAGATTTAGGTACACAGCTAACATCCATTGGTTCCTCCTTGGGTTTTTCTGGGGGCAGAATCTAGCTATGTGGCCCCACTCTCCGTAGTCATAGCATTGTGGTCCTTTAAATGAAAAAGTATCTTGTTGGACTTGGCCCTTTTTGCAGGGTCATCCCGGAACTTTTTGCCTTCCTCCTATATTTTTTCTGACCTGTTGTTGGCTGTTTTATGACTCTGGGTACTTTACCACTGCTGATCAGTGCTAAAGTGCATATGCTCTCTGTTATAAATTGATGTATGGATTAGTGACTCCATGATTGGTTGGTTTGGTTTACTTGTCAGACCCTAATACAGTGCACTGAGTGTGCCCAGGGCTTGTAAATCCAATACTGCTGGTGGGCTTGCAGCACTGGTTGTGCCACCCACAGAAGCAGCCTGTAAAAGTGTGTCTCAGGTCTGCCATTGCAGAGCCTGTGTGCAGTCTGGTACTGCCATGTTGACTGGGCAAGTGCAAACATTTGCCAGTGCCTAAACCTTCCCTTTTCTGCATAATAGTCACCCCTATGGTAGGCCCAAGGGCAGGGTGCATTGTAAGTATAAGGTAGGATATGCCCTGGTGTGTGTGGCATGTCCTAATAGTGAATTACAGCCATTTTCGTTTTTTCACTATTGCAAGGCTACCTGTTCCCCATAGGCCAGAATGGGCAGTTTGATTATTGCATCTTATAATCCTAACTAACCCAGGGAACATGGTAGACAAACGAATTTAGTATGCCTGAACTCAGAATGATAAAATACATCTTTTAGTGAAGTTGGTTTTAACATCCTGTGTTTGAAAATACCACTTTTAGAAAGTGGGTATTTTCTTGCCCAACTATCCAAGCCTGCCTCTGCTAGGTTGTGTATTCCTTGTCTGGTTTGTAAGTGACAGGGGTTGGGGGATTCCAGGAGACAGGGTGAGTCAGCACAGGGCTGAATAGAGAGATCTGCATGGAGATGGGTGGGAGGAGTTGCACCTGTGACCTGAATAGGGCTGTGCCTTCCCTCCACAATGCTGGCTCCACCTCCTGTGGTGTGTCTGATGACCCTGGCCTACACTGTGAAAGGAAAGAAGGAGTCTTGTCAACAAAGTGCTGCAGGACTGACCAGAACTGGTTTGGACTAGGCAAAGGCCTCTCTGCCTTCAGAGAACAAAGGGAAAATGAGTATAAAAGAGGGGACCCAAACCCCAGAATTTTAGATCACTTTGGGAAACAAGAAGAACTTTTGCTGAGGAGAGGAACCAGAGAAACTGAGGAGGAGACTATCCCTAGGCTGAGTGCTGTTTGGGGGATTGGCCTGCAGTGGTTGCCTGACTGTCAAGGAAAGGAGAAAGGAACTTTGTGTGTACTTTCATCAACTTGTAAAAGATCTCCAAGGGCTTGAGAGAAGTGCTTGCCTTCTGCTGAAGTCTCAGGGACAACAGACTTCACCAACCAGCTCCCCAAGAGTCTTTCTGGAAAGTGCCTGCTGCTGTGCTCGACTTTCTGAGGGACTGCGTGTCGCAAGGAGCTGGAAGTGCGACTCACGAAGAAGAAGCGTCGCCGCTGAAGCGCCTCGTATCGCCGAAGACAAGGATCGAAGTCGCATCAGACGCCGCCGCATCAACGGAGAAGAGTGTCGCCGCCGCTGTCGCATCTTTACCGAAGCGCCTCGCAACGCCGGAGAAGAGGATCGACGTCGCATCAGATGCCGTTGCATCACCGGGAAGCGTGTCGCAGGGCCTGTCGCGGCTCAGAAGAATCGTTGAGTCGCCGCACGAGCGTCGCATCGTTGCCGAAGCGCCTCGCATCGCTGGAGAAGAGGATCGACGTCGCATCAGACGCCGCCGCATCACCGGGAAGCGTGTCGCAGGGCCTGTCGCGGCTCAGAAGAATCGTTGAGTCGCCGCACGGCCGTCGGGCGTGCACACATCATGTCGCATCAAGAAGAAGACGCCATCTTTGTTTTATTGCACCGGATCTTCATCGCATCACGGCGTTGCTGGTCGCATCGCCACGGAAGCTCAGTAAGAAACCGATGCATCACCGCTCCCCACGCCGAGAAGAACTGGACACATCCCCTACGCATCAGTAGGGATCCGACGCATCACCGTTCTTGCGTGTAAGGAACCGAGGCATCACCTTCCCTGCAACACTTTCGTTGTATAGCGTTACACATCCAAAGGTACATTGAACTCAAAGTGTCGCATTTACCATTTTAAAGATAACTGAACTAATTCTACCATTTTTGAAGTACAGTATTGTGGATTTTTGTCGTTTGTGGTCTTGTGTTAAATCTATATAAAAGATACTTATTTTTAATATACAACTGGTGTGGTGTCCATCTGTAGTGGTGTCTCTTGATTACTGTATGTGTTCACAAATGCTTTACACACTGCCTCTGAGATAAGCCTGTCTGCTCGTGCAAGCTACCAAGGGGGTGAGCAGGGGTTATTTTAGGAGTGGACCCCCTTACCCTGACTAGACGCAAGGGTCCCTATTTGGTCAAAGGTACCTACCTCTGCCAACTAGAGACCCCCAAATCTAACATTGGTGGTCAGCGGTGAGGATTCTGGATTTGCATTTGTGACTCATGTACAGTGATTGGTGAACACTACTAGTGAGTGCAGACCAAAACGTGACCACATACTTTTGGTAGATTGTTTTTTCAGGGATTTTCTATTTTTGCCAAGAACTGCCAAGTTTAACCACCATGGATAAAGCAGCATCCATAGCATCTGTTGATTTTGATTGGGACAAGGAGAAACTAGAATGCTACAATGTGAAACAGCTAAAGCACTTCTGCAGGAAATTTAAAGTTGCTATGACCGGTCTCACCAAGAAGGATGAGTTCCAAAAGGCGCTGAGGGCCTGGGTCGAAGCAAGGAATACCCCTGAGAATGAGGAAGAGGCTGAGCATGCAGATGAGCAGCTGGAGGGGCCATTGGGTCCAGAGGGGGGGAGAGCAACTTCCCCAGTAGGTAGCAGTGTTTCTGCCAAAGGCCTGTCCCCAGAGGAGTTGGCGGACAGGGAAGGAAAACAGGATGCACAAATTGGAGCTTACCAAGCCCGAGTTGGGTGGGCAGTTGGAGTTGGAGAATAGGAAATTGGCCCTAGAGGAAAAGAGGATGCAAATGGAGCATGATTTGAGAATGAGGAGCTTGATTTAGAGCTCGAGAGGCTTGAGGCCATGAGTGTCTCAGCCCAGCAACAAGAAAGGTGTGTAGCTCAGAGAGTGAGCTTTGCTGAGTTGGAGGGGGAGTCCAGCTCAGATGGTGGCAGCAAAATGATGTTATCTAGTGCTGAGGGAGTAGTACACACACCCAGAGATGTGCCGCCTGACTTAGAGGGGGTTGATATACACCAGGAGGTTCAAGGATATGAGGTAGCTCCAGTGGTGCGCAGTGTCCCTGAGGTGGATTGGGGAACTGGCACAGGAGTGTGAGTTCTCTGACCCCAGGGAGCTCACAATGGAGGCAGACCTTTTGGTGGATTCCAGAGGGTCTGAAGAGGCATTGGGGAGTGACCCTAAGAGGAGTGGCTCAGGTGTCTTCCAACCCAGAGTGGTGGGAGAGGTTCAGTGTAGCCCAGCTAGGTCCCAGTGTAGTGGGAGTGGTGTAGGGGCTCACGTCCTGTCTCTCTGGAGAAGGAGTGAGTGTTGGGCTGCGTGTCCCAAAGTGTCCGAATCCCAGTCTCAGGGCCTGGATGGTTCTTTAAGGGAACACCAGGTATGGAGCCTAGGCTGTCCTGATGGGCTGCCCGTTGAGGAGGATACCCTAGTGTCTGGGGAACTGGGAATGTCTGTAAGCAGGCCTCCATCAGTTCTAGTGTCTGGCAGTGCCACTCCTAAGTGGAGGGTGCAGAAGTCCAGATTGAGGGGTGAGAGGGGGAAAGAGTCCCCAGTAGAAGAACCAGTGGGTCAGGGGCCAGCCAGAAGGGCTGAGTCACCGGTGAAGGACCATGGTGACACCACTTCAGTCCTGGGGGATCTTTACGCACTGTCAGAGGGACAGGGGTCGGGAGATCTGCACCAGGCAGACTGTCACACGACACATGAGTTATGTGTCACCCTCAGGGTGGGCATGCATGCTCCCAAGGAAGTCCTGGTGTGCCAGGCGGGTGCTCAGCTGCAGGGTTTAGTCCCTGGGTTGAGAAGCCAGGTTCAGGTCTTGTCTGACCTGGAGGGTGGGACAACTGTACACAGTGTCCTGACCGGTTTGTCTTGTGGGGGTACCGCTCCTGATGGGAGGGGGCAGTACTCTGGGAGGGGGTGCAGAGGGAGGGAGTCCTCGCCTCTGACCACAGTTCAACTGGAGGGTTTAGACCCTAGATTGGAGGACCAGGTTCAGGGTGTCCCCCTGACCTGGACGCCCAGTTGCAGGATAGAACCCCTGAACTGGTGGGCGAATTGTGCAGGACACCTGCAACAGGTGCCCTGGCAACTCTGGAAGGGGGTACCACTCCAGGTGGGAGGGTACAGAGCCCCAACAAGGAGGAGGAGGACCGGGTGTGGGAAAGCCCATCCCAGTCCAGCCGCCGGGTACAGGCCCAGGGCTGGTAGGTCAGTGTCAGGATGTCATACCTGACCTGACAGGAGGGAGAGTGTACAAAGGGTGTCAAGCACCTGGGGCTACTGCCCCCGCTCTCTGACGCCACAGAGGGTTGAGAGCCCTGAGAGACATAAGGCCTGGGTCTCATCCCTGACCACTGTCAGTGGCCACTGTGGCTTGGTGTCTGTCTGTTGGGACACACCTGTGAGCAAGTTAAGGTTAGGTGTTGCACAGGTGGTGTCCACAGGTGAGGAGAAGGGTTCCCCATGGATTAGCTTGGGGGGCCCTGAGAGTATGGACAGAGGGATTCCAATAGGTTCAGATTGGCGTAGAACTGGAGTATGCCCCTGCTGTTGCGGGCCAGGTCCAGGTTCTATCGCCCAAAGCAGGGAAGCCCATCAAGGTAGTGATTGGTCTTCCCTGCATTTTGGCTGGAAGGGGGTTGTGTTGGACTTGGCCCTTTTTGCAGGGTCATCCCGGAACTTTTTGCCTTCCTCCTATATTTTTTCTGACCTGTTGTTGGCTGTTTTATGACTCTGGGTACTTTACCACTGCTGATCAGTGCTAAAGTGCATATGCTCTCTGTTATAAATTGATGTATGGATTAGTGACTCCATGATTGGTTGGTTTGGTTTACTTTTCAGACCCTAGTACAGTGCACTGAGTGTGCCCAGGGCTTGTAAATCCAATACTGCTGGTGGGCTTGCCGCACTGGTTGTGCCACCCACAGAAGCAGCCTGTAAAAGTGTGTCTCAGGTCTGCCATTGCGGAGCCTTTGTGCAGTCTGGTACTGCCATGTTGACTGGGCAAGTGCACCCACTTCCCAGTCCCTAAACCTTCCCTTTTCTGCCTATTAGTCACCCCTATGGTAGGCCCAAGGGCAGGGTGCATTGTAAGTATAAGGTAGGACATACACTGGTGTGTGTGGCATGTCCTAATAGTGAATTACAGCCATTTTCGTTTTTCACTATTGCAAGGCTACCTGTTCCCCATAGGCCAGAATGGGCAGTTTGATTATTACATCTTATAATCCTAACTGACCCAGGGAACATGGTAGAAAAACAAATTTAGTATGCCTGAACTCAGAATGATAAAATACATCTTTTAGTGAAGTTGGTTTTAACATCCTGTGTTTGAAAATACCACTTTTAGAAAGTGGGTATTTTCTTGTCTAACTATTCAAGCCTGCCTCTGCTAGGTTGTGTATTCCTTGTCTGGTTTGTGAGTGACAGGGGCTGGGGGATTCCAGGAGACAGGGTGAGTCAGCACAGGGCTGAATAGAGAGATCTGCATGGAGATGGTTGGGAGGAGTTGCACCTGGAACCTGAATAGGGCTGTGCCTTCTCTCCACAATGCTGGCTCCACCTCCTGTGGTGTGTCTGATGTCCCTGGCCTACACTGTGAAAGGAAAGAAGGAGTCTTCTCAACAAAGTGCTCCAGGACTGACCAGAACTGGTTTGGACTAGGCAAAGGCCTCTCTGCCTTCAGAGAACAAAGGGAAAATGAGTATAAAAGAGGGGACCCAAACCCCAGAATTTTAGATCACTTTGGGAAACAAGAAGAACCTTTTCTGAGGAGAGGAACCAGAGAACTGAGGATGAGACTATCCCTAAGCTGAGTGCTGTTTGAGGGATTGGCCTGCAGTGGTTGCCTGACTGCCAAAGAAAGGAGAAAGGAACTTTGTGTATACTTTCATCAACTTGTAAAAGATCTCCAAGGGCTTGAGAGAAGAGCTTGCCTCCTGCTGAAGTCTCAGGGACAACAGACTTCACTAACCAGCTCCCCAAGAGTCTTTCTGGAAAGTGCCTGCTGCTGTGCTGGACTTTCTGAGGGACTGCGTGTCGCAAGGAGCTGGAAGCGCGACTCACGAAGAAGAGCGTCGCCGCCGCAACCGAAGCGCCTCGCATCGCCGAAGACAAGGATCAACGCCGCATCAGACGCTGCCGCATCAATGGAGAAGAGTGTCGCCGCCGCTGTCGCATCGTTGCCGAAGCACCTCGCATCGCCTGAGAAGAGGATTGACGTCACATCAGACGCTGCCGCATCACCGGGAAGCGTGTCGCAGGGCCTGATGCGGCTCAGAAGAATTGTTGAGTCGCCGCACGGCCTTCGCATCGTTGCCGAAGCGCCTCGCATCGCCAGAGAAGAGGATCGACGTCGCATCAGATTCCGCCGCATCACCGGGAAGCGTGTCGCAGGGCCTGTCGCAGCTCAGAAGAATCGTTGAGTAGCCGCACGGCCGTCGGGCGTACACGCATCGTGTCGCATCAAGAAGAAGACGCCATCTTTGTTTCATTGCACCGGATCTTCATCGCATCACGGCGTTGCTGGTCGCATCGCCACGGAAGCGCAGTAAGAAACCGACGCACCACCTCCCCACGCCGAGAAGAACCGACTCATCCCCTACGCATCAGTAGGGATCCGACGCATCACCGTTCTTGCGTGTAAGGAACCGACGCATCACCTTCCCTGCAACACTTTAGTTGTATAGCGTTACGCATCCAAAGGTACATTGAACTCAAAGTATCGCATTTACCATCTTAAAGAGAAGTAAACTAATTCTACCATTTTTGAAGTACACTATTGTGGATTTTTGTCGTTTGTGGTCTTGCGTTAAATCTATATAAAAGATACTTATTTTTTAATATACAACTGGTGTGGTGTCCATCTGTAGTGTTGTCACTTGATTACTGTATGTGTTCACAAATGCTTTACACACTGCCTCTGAGATAAGCCTGTCTGCTCGTGCCAAGCTACCAAGGGGGTGAGCAGGGGTTATTTTAGGAGTCTACCCCCTTACCCTGACTAGATGCAAGGGTCCCTAGTTGGTCAAAGGTACCTACCTCTGCCAACTAGAGACCCCCAAATCTAACATATCTACTTTAGAGGTTCGGTCCTTCAGTGATTCCAGAGGAGTCTTGGAGCTTCTCTTCTTGTTCTTCACATGTCCTGAGGCAGAACGTGAAGGCTTGTCTGGTTCCCACGAAAGGGATCTGGTTTGGGCGCAGGCAAACAATGTCACCATATCCACAGCCTGCTCTGTCGAGAGGTGGGTATGTTGTCGTAGCCACTGTTGCGTAGAGAATGGCAGAGCTTCGAAGATCTGCTCCAAATAAATGAGAGCCATTATCTCCTCTTTACTGTTCTCTTGTGGTCTCAACCACTTATCTGCAGCGGTTTTTAATTTGAAATACAGGGTCTTCTGGGTATCTCCAGGGGAGCCACACTCCTTCCTGAACCTCACCCTATAGGCTTCCGCAGTGGCGTCACTAAGGGGTGCGGGGTGCGGACACGCACCGGGTGACACCATCACATGGGGTGACAACTTTCCCAAATGAGACTATTTACTAAATAGTCTCATTTTGGGAAAGGTGTCACCCCATGTGATGGTGTCATGGGGTAAGTCACCGCACTGGGTGACACCAACCCTAGTGACGCCGCTGGGCTTCCGGGTCCATTCCCAGAAGATCCAATATGACTTCTTGTATTTCTTTGTAGGGGGTATTACCCGTAGGGTTTGCCACTTGATATGCGATCTGTGCTTCTCCAGTTAATAAAGGGGCTAGGAAAAACAGCCACTTTGCCTCTGGCCACCCACAAGCTCGGGCAGCCCTTTCGAAGTTCAGTAGAGAAGCATCCGGGTCCTCTCCTGGGAGGTATTTCTGAAGGTATATGTAAGGATAACCTGTGTGGGTTCCCTGACGATTCTGTTGGCATGTGGAAAGTTGGGCTTGGTCCTCAGCGACCCTCTGAATGCACTCAACCTGCTGGGTCATGGAGGCTTTGAACATTTCTCGGTAAGCCTGATCAGAAGTCATTTGCCTCTCTATGGCCCATTCCAAGTTTTCTTGTCCTCGTATGAGTTGTTGTATAAGATTCTCCAATATTAGAGGACTAATGGAGCACTGCCCGCATTCTTCACTATGTGTGACCTTTCTGATAAAATATGAACCAGCGTGACATGAAATTCCCTTTATACTATGTTTATTGGGAAAACAAATTAATCCTTTGGGCTGTTTATATTGTCTTTGTCTCTTTCTCCTAGGGTCTTCTGTTTAGTCCCTTCTCTGAGTCTTCCTGGCCACGGTCGTCCCTTGGACAAAAGAAAGTCTCAGGTAAGTGTCTTTATTTATTTTGCTTCTTCACTTTTTAAGTTAAGGGAGGGAGTGAGGGGAAAAAAAATCACACCCAAATGGTCCTTCACCAGTGACAAGGCATGAAGAGGAGAGAATAGAAATTTACTTTTCTTTTGGTTAAGCTTTTCTTTCTTCTTTTTCCCTCTATTTCCCACTCCTCCCTCCCAGCTTAAAGACTGTTTTCTACTTGGGGGCTTTCCTACCCAGATAACCCTTGTAAGCGGCCACGCACCAGGGAGAGCCACGTCCCTCCGGGGCCGTGGCGGGTCACTTCAAGATGATTCCTTTCCTCCTGGTCTTTGCTCTCTTCAGGGCTTCTGACCGCCGCCTGGATCACGTTCCCCTTAAAACTTGAGTTGACCCGGTCTCTGACCTCCATCAGGATCCCTGCATCTTGTGCTGATTCTTCTTTGGTGTTCCGTTCATCAGGGAGGACGCTGAAGAACGCTACTCCTTCCTCCTGCTGTTTTGAGCTCTCGAACGCCGGCAGCGCGTCGCGCAGGAGGTCCGTAATATTTGTTTGACCCTGGACATCAGCACGTGCGGAGCTCCGTAAGTCTGCTGCCTTAAAGGGACCGTCTCCTGCAAAGTCCTCCTTGATCTCCGGCTGGATGGTGTTGTGCTGCTTAACAAATGGAGGAGGCTGCAAATAAAGGAGGGGAGAGATGTAAGATTGAAGTATGTCTTCCTTTCCTACATCCTCTTCTCCCTCGATTGTTCTGGTCACTTTGTGACAGCCGTCTACCCTGCCAAGAGGTTGGGCCCCACAGAAATATGGTAAACTTGTCCCTGTGTAATTTTCAGACACCTGGACACATTCAGCATTGCCTGCATGTTGTCTGCTTTCGTTCCCAGTAGTAATGTGCAGGCGGGGAAGGGGCTTATCAGATTCTAGCTGGGCACATAACAAAGGACGAAGATAAGGGGACATCAGGTCTCCTTTTGTTGGAGTATTCTGGCAGGGAGCTCACGGAAGCCTCACACCTAAATGGAATGGAGTGGAAACAAAGGCACACAGCTTATCTCTTCACAGGTACTTAAGAGAGGAATGCTTTTGACTTTGTTCCATCCCTATATATAAAAGACATGCATGCACTGTAAGAATGTCAAGTGTGTTGATCTGTCCCAGTAGTTACACAAATAACAATTTAATTACCCCTATATTGTTTTATTTCTTTTATGGCGCTATAGTACTACTGATCCCATTGCAGGGTGTCAGAGAGCTTTACATCACATGTACACATTATAAATTGACAGTAAATCATATGTGTGTAAATCAATGCACGGGATGTGTTACCTAGGACAGTGCGGGTTACAAGGTGTAGGAGTCACATGTTCTTCATAGCTCACTGTGCTACATTACAAGGACTACAATTTATGAACTGCAAATAACAAAAGGATCTCTGTGTTAAAAGCAGAAGCCCACTTACCCATTTACATAAAAGAAAAATCTGTCATGTGCATGTTACATAATGTGCTTTGTAGGAGACATATTCATCCTCTATGCTACTTTGAGTCAAAACTGGCAAATACGTTAACCTCCAGAGTTATGTTACTATTATTATTTTCCCTGAGCTTTAGTTGGCACACAAAGATCTCTGCGGCAGGTGCCTCGACCCCATGAAATATTTTAAAATACAGACTTTGCAACTAATTAACAGAGACAGATTTTTTGCCACGTTTCTCCTCATTTCCAATTTCTTTGTGGCAGGGTTTTAAAAATGATAGACCTGCTGAACATATGTGTGAGGTCTTAAGATCTGATATCAATTCTTGTGATGTCACTTCCTGTGAGGTCATGGGTTGTGATGCCACTTCCTGTGAGCCACGTGCAGTGACAGGCCCTGTGATGTCACGATCTTTGATGTCACACCCCATGATGTCACTTACCTACTGCCTAACTTCTTTAGTCCCCACAATTCTTTTTTTAGGACTTGTAAGGGGATGGGTATTGTGACATTATGTGATGTACACCTGCATGATTAAAGCGGCCTTTTTCACATTCACACATAACCTGCTATAACTCTTGCGTTGCCCAGAGATGCCAGGAAACAATCATATAAAGTAAGATGGCCAGTCACGCAACTCAGCTATTCTTCATGTTGCCACATAATGAGCACACACAGCGGATGCTACACGCTCTTGTTTTACTATGTCCTCACCTTTAAATGGCTGCCATGGTACCACACCTGCTCCGCTGCCTACTTCAAAGTGCAGTTTGTTGAATACAGCCTACTAAGTGCAGACAAATGGCACCATGGCTCCACCACTTTTCTATTGCTGCTGCTCCTTTTGCCGACTTCTTCCGCTGCTTTCATTTGCTATAGTGCTGGGTCCATGAAAAGATGGACGAAGGTCTTTAGGCTAGTGGAACTGATTTATTAAAGGATGTGTTCTCAGCAAGGAGTATTTCATAATGTGGATTCTAGAAATAAAATATTTTTTGATACTTTTCTATATTTTTGTGTGGTTTGAGCCTTATTGTCTTATGATATATAGTATATTGAGAGTAAAGAATATAGTTGCCTGTGGATTTACAATATTATTAATTCTCAGCAAGGAGCAACACAGTTACACAACCTACCCTCAGTTCGCTAACAGGCAACTAAATGTTTCCACTTTAACTACCACATTCTGACATGCATCTAATGCACCAATCCACAGCTGCAATGCACACATTCATCCAACACACATAAATGATTGCCACCAGAGGCATTCTCGCTCTGAAAACCCTATTTGAAATTAAATCTTTCTAACCTGGCCCCTAGTAAATCAACCTTTAGTATTCATCTGCCGTTCACCCATCCACCAGATCAGGCTTTACTCTCTCAATGCAAAGTGAAGAAATATGTATTACCTCCTTGTGCGCCTACATTTCACAGTCTTTATATATGAGTTTATCTCCATTCATGCAGAACCTAATCACCAAACTTGATTTTCCTTCCTAATCCAAGGTGGCCCCCATACCAAAGTGTATATAAATACATCACATCCTGGGAACTACTTCCTATTTTCTTTATCGTGCAGCCAGTCACCATCTTGGTTTCTGGTGTGCTTTGTTGGTTTTCTTTCTTTCCATTTTTTAAGGCCTGCTTAAGCGGTTCCTCTGGTTGGGGTGATCGTGCTTGTGTGCTGTGCATGCGAGGTCACAGGGGTCATCAGTGGTGTGCTGGGCTACCTGTGGCGACCTTGGGAGAATTTGGTGAGCGTTCTTTTTACTTTTCCTTGGTTGTTTCACCATGTTGCTGTTTTTTCTGTTAGGCCCACTGTTCCTGGGTGCAGGGCACTCAGGCAGCAGCTCTGTGGGTGTCTTTTTTTGCGTGGTTGGTGAATGGCGCCCATCTGATTCCACCATGCCACCATGCCACCGTCGGTGTGCTGAGCATGGTGTCCCGGCACTTCTGACTGCTCCTTGTTGCGCCGTACGCAGGTCCATGAGTGCGCTGCGCCTCTGAGCCCGCCTCACACGGTTTTTCCTTGCGGTCAACAGTAGGGACGTGTCTGCCTGATCTCATTCTGCAACCCACTCGTTGCCCTCTGTGGCGCGTCTCCTCTCCTCTCCTGACATTGACGGGTGGAGGAGCACGCGGCGTGTAGCAACATTTTTCTGATGCCCTGCTGGGCCTCAGTGCTCTTTTGTTTTCTCCTGCATTCATTCCCCTGGTTGTGTTTGCGGTCCCTGGGGTGCGCTGCTGTCTCCTCTGGCTTGGGTGCCTGTGCGCGCCTGCCACGTGGCCTCTGCCTGGTCTTGCTTTGGTGCCTTTCTTCCTTTCAGTTTTGGCATGGCTGGTGGCCTCTGCAGTCCTTTGTGGGCAAGTGAGTGGTGGCTCGCTTCTGGTCGGTGTTGCTCTGCCCCCACCCGGTTTTCTGGCTGGGTTTTTCCTGTGCTGCTCTGGTTCCAGGTTTCTTTATTTACTCGCTATGTTTTGTTGCGGGCTTGGGTGGTGCAGCGGGCCCTTCTGTTTTGCAGCATCATTAGGGGGTTCTGTTGCTCCTACTCTGTTGACTGGGCGTCTCCTGGTGTTTCAGTGGCCTCTGTTTTGCTGGGTCTCCTAGCAGCTGCGGTAGTGGTTTCTTTTTGGTCCTGTGGGTGTCTCTTCCAATGATTTCATTCGGGCCGCGCTTCGTGCCACGCTATTTCTGGGGTTGACTGTCGCTTGCCCGCTGTCTGGTTTTCTCGCGGGGTCTATGCTCTTTTGGGCAGTGCGTCCTTTTTCTTCCACTATCAGGTTCCTAGCTGTTACTGTCACGCGGGGTGCATTCAACTTATTTGCATTGCCCTGGCACCTTACATGCCTGTTTCAGACTCGGGGATCTATTTGTGTAATTTTCTTTCCCCATTTGAGTTGCTTGGGTTGGGCGTGTGGAGGGCACAGACAGACATGTGGCATCTGCCTGGCGTTGTTGTGGTGCCTCTGTGCTTTCTGCGTAGTTTGGACACCTCTGCCTGGCTCGGTGTGCTCTGTGAGGCGTGCTCCGGCATTGGGGGCATTGCCGATACCCCCGGCCGGCTTTTTATGGCTCTGGTTTTTTCGGTGCCATACTGGTTGCTGTTTTGTTTTGCCTTGCTGCTTCTCGCTTTGGGTTTTTGTTTGGTACGGTGTCCCTGTGACCTCCTGGTTTGGGTCTTGGGCTCTTCCTCTGCAGGTTTGGGGTTGTTTTCTGTGCTTTCATTCTTTCGGAGTTCCCTGTCCCTGGCAGACCCTTGATCATGTTGATCACGTAACTCTGGTATTTCTGGGTGAAAAATGGGTTGAACTTCCCTCATTGGAAACTGAGATATTACCGTCGGGGATTTTTGATGCAATCTACCATGATATCCAATCAGTGTAGTAACACTAGTCAAAACCTCATTGGGAGCCATGCCCAGCAGGCATATACTTGGTCCCTAATATCGTAATCAGACTGGGGTGCAACACCTTTAAAATACTGTTCCATAATCAAATCAAAGTGGCCGTTTACATATGTTTAAGGGACATAACTGCTGAACAAATGGCTCATAATCCTTTAACACACTCCAAACAATCCTCAACACCATATAATAGGACATCACGGGTCCACTGGGCAGCCTGACTGGCCACCATATTACTCCACATCTCTCACATTAGACTGAATCAACACCCGTCCTAATCGCTCGTTTGCAACTGCCCCAGCTCCATCGTCCTGACCACGCACCGGTGTCTCGGCATCTAACAAGAGGGTAGGAGTAAAAACAGGGGCCAACCTACTGGTCGAAGAGTGGGGCATCAAGGTCAACATCGACTGAGTAATAGGTGTATGTGAAAGAGAAAATGACACCGTAACAACAGGGATAGCAGGAGGACCGACAGTTGCAGTGACTGTGGGGGACGGAGCCACAGAAGAAACTGGTGATGCCGAAACCAAAGCGCTTCGATCAATACCAGATACAACGGAAACAGGGGGGGCAGAGGCAGATGACGAGGCTGTGGAACAGCAGGGTATATTCTATTCGGGGCATAAGGGGGGAGGACGGTCTGTCTTCCAATAGCTCTTCCATAAAAGTGTCTGTTTCCTCTCTAGTAACATAAGACTTATCACATTGCTATTGAAACCTCCTATCTGCACATTCTATACCCTTCTCCACTCTTCTCCTTATCATGTGCCACCACTTTCTGAGTCAATGTCTGCGTTTTCTCCCTCTTGGGTTTTCCCACTGGCCTTTTCGGTGGGGCCATTTTTAGGTTGAGCATTCGAGACCTCTTGTATATACTTTAGTATATACTTATATGTATTTGTACTTTGTGGGCTCTGGAGATCAACCCTAGGACTTGTCTGCTTCCGCTTAGGGACTTTTTTCTGTTCAACTGCCTCTATTTAACTGTTTTGATAGAAAACGACCACTAGAGGTCAGTAAAATACCAGAATTGCTTTCTGCTTAGGGACTTTCTTTTTTTAATTTTTCTGGCAACTGCCTCTGTTAATATTGGAAAGCCCTTCTGTCCGTATATTTTAGCATTAGCGACACCATCTTGCAATCTGGATGCCACTTTGTACGATAATCAAAACTGCTGCTTAGTTATTTTGAGAAATGGTCCTTGGTAAGTTTTGTTTCCCAAGGTTGAGCTGTTTCTATTATAATTGCAAGTATTCTCGTTAGTACATACCTTTCTTGTTAGATGGAGTCGTTCTCCCACCTGTCTGGTAGGGAGGATAGGCCAGATGACCTTCGGCAGTAGATAACCGGTGCCCAGCTGCAGAATTGAAACTTATGCTCTGTACCCCCATTGTATTACGACACCTGTTAGTGTTTTTCCATAGTAGGCGTGCCTTTGTGGACTTTGCAAACGTACATAATGTAATTGTATGCTTATGGGCTTCAGTCCCTCAACAGTCATCACAAGAGGCTGGTCAGACTGGGCTCCACTGCAGTGTAATCTCAATAAATATCTGGTTTGTATTCTCTACTGTCTGACCGACTCTTCATTTGTAGGAAGGCAGAGGAGGTGGTCGTGAGTGACCCGGTGGCCCTTTTCGGGTCACTTCCTTCAGTTGGCGCCCAAACAGGGACTCCATCGGGTGACCCCCATCCTCGCCCGCAATCGGGTGTGGAGGTTGGGGCCGTGTCCGGTCGGATAGGCGGATCGGGGTACCCCACACGATCGAGCTCAGTTCTCGCAGCTGCTCTGCCTGTCTGATCGAGCGGTGCCCTGCCCAGTGGTCATCCCGACTGGGGTCCTGAATAGCGAAACCCTTGGATTTGACCGCTTGGTCCGAAGAGTCGGCAGTGGAGAATAACTTTGTTTGACCTGTGTGCACCAGGTGAGTTTGTCTTGATTCTTGGTAAATATGTCGCCATCTTAGCTGTTTGAACTTGGTAGGTCTGCGGACCGTTTAGAGATACAGGGTGTCTGCGGATACCCTGCCAGGCAACTGAGTGAATTTGGCTTATTACTTTTCAAAATGTCTGGGGCTTGAGCCTGTCTCTTTTTGGTGCAGTCTGTGGACTGTTTTTGGAACAAGCGCTTGAATTTGTTTGGGTTCTTTGTGAACATAGTGCACCGTTTGTTTGACTTTGGTACGATCTGAGGATTGTTTTGGACTAAGCGCTTAGAATATTTGAACTTTTGTATTTGGTACCAATACTTTGTTGGAAGGGGTCTGTTGACCTGCTTTGGAAGAGCTGTTTGAGATATTTGGTTGAGCGCGCTTGTGTGTGTGTGTGTGTGTGTGTGTGTGTGTGTGTGTAAGAATGCCTTGCTTTAGCAAGTTGTGCTGTGTGGGATGCCGTTGTTGTTCTGCTGATGCTCGATTGGAAGAGAAGCAACCTGCGCCCGCAGAGGGCACACCGAATTATGATATGTATATTAAGCACGGACTTGGCCGTATTATATTTAGTACATTATGGCACAAATATACTAGGGACAACGCTGAATTGCAGTGGCCGTCAACAGGCACCTTTGATGAACAGAAATGTAATTATTTGGAGGAAAAATTGTTTGCTAAACATAGTAGGCAGTCGATGTTTGATTATCTTCAGGTGTGGCGGAAGGAAGCTAAACAGAGACGGCTGAGGGCGGAAAGGGAGGCATGGAGGGAGAAAACGCAGACATTGACTCAGAAAGTGGTGGCACATGATAAGGAGAAAGTGGAGAAGGGTATAGAATGTGCAGATAGGAGGTTTCAATAGCAATGTGATAAGTCTTATGTTACTAGAGAGGAAACAGACACTTTTATGGAAGAGCTATTGGAAGACAGACCGCCCCGAATAGAATATACCCTGTTGTTCCACAGCCATCGTCATCTGCCTCTGCCCCCCTGTTTCCGCTTGCATCTGGTATTGATCGAGCGCTTTGGCTTCGGCATCACCAGTTTCTTCTGTGGCTCCGCTCCCCACAGTCACTGCAACTGTCGGTCCTCCTGCTACCCCTGTTGTTACGATGTCATTTTCTCTTTCACAGACACACCTATTACTCAGTCGATGTTGACCTTGATGCCCCACTCTTCGACCAGTAGGTTTGGCCTCCTGTTTTTACTCCTACCCCCTTGTTAGATGCCGAGACACCGGTGCGTGGTCAGGACGATGGAGCTGGGGCAGTTGCAAAGGAGCGATTAGGACGGGTGTTGATTCAGTCTAATGTGAGAGATGTCTAGAAGAATATGGTGGCCAATCAGGCTGCCCAGTGGACCTGTAGTCCTATTTATGGTGTTGAGGATGTTTGGAGTGTGTTAAAGGATTATGAGCCATTTTGTTCAGCAATATGCCCTTAAACATATGTCGGCCACTTTGATTTGATTATGGGAACAGTATTTTAAAGGTGTTGCACCCCAGTCTGTTTACGATATTAGGGACCAAATATATATTCTGCGGGCATGGCTCCCAATGAGGTTTTTGCTAGTGTTACTACACTGATTGGATATCGTGGTAGATTGCATCAAAAATCCCCGACGGTAATATCTCAGTTTCCAATGAGGGAAGTTCAACCCATTTTTCACCCAGAAATACCAGAGTTACGTGATCAACATGATCAAGTGACTAGACAATAAGTAGAGGTCTGTTTCCAAGAACAATGGGGGGGATAAGGAGAGGAAGCCTGGTGGTAAGCCTAAGGCTGAGATCTTGGCTTTGCCAGATCGCATCATTACTTATATGCACTCTCGTATTCCAACCCGGAAGGTGGATTGGGATAAGCTAGCCGCATGTCGTCAGAAGAAAGATGAGAGTGTGTCTGATTTTTTTTCTCGGTTTGTAAGTTGTGTTTTGGGATTTTAGTGGCCAGGATTTGTCCTTGAAAGGGGGTATCCGATTGTTTGTCAACAGGTTTGTCACAAATTTTCTCCCAGAGATTGCAACCTGGTTGCAGGCTGCGGAGACCAGGTGGGTCTGTAACTATTGAGTATGGCTCAGTATTATGAGTATAGCGAAAATGAGAAGAAGGTTGAAAAGAAAACAAAGGAGTTGAAGACTAAGGTGCTGATGCAGCAGGCATCCAGGGCGCAGGGACGGGGTTGAGGCATTGGAACGGCCAGGCAGCTTCCTCGTACGAGTCGGAGTGCTGTGCCTGTGGGCCCCAATAAATGTGCGTATTGTAAAGAGGAAGGGCACCGGCGTAGGCGAGTGTCCAGTTTTGCTGCAAAAGGTTGCGGCTCCTAAGGGACGGGGAGAGAGAGGGCGTAGGATGGGGAGCAGCCAGTCAGGATGCGGACCAGGCTACCGGAACGTCATCTGGCAGTACTGATCAGAATTACTTTGACGTTCGGGCCGACAGTATTATCATGATGATTATGATTTGGAGGATGTGACTGGGTCGTCTTACAGCTAGGGACAGCCAAGGACAGGAGTAAGGGACCAGTTCAGATACCTGTAGATCAGCATGGACCTTATATTAGTGTGGATTTGCAGGGGCTCGGAGAAGAAATTTTTGGTGGATACAGGAGCAATGAATAGTTCTGTTGCGAGGTCACTGGTCTCTGGGGCAGTCCTGTCTGGCCATAACAATGTTTGGGTCGGTTTTTCCAGTGTGCCGGTAGTAAGCTCCCATCTCCAAACCCATTGCCTTGACTATAGGTCCCTTTACAGTTGATTCGCCATTTTTACTAACATCAAATTGTGGAGAGAATCTGTTGGGATTAGATCTGTTAAAAAAGCTACATGCTACTATTTACTGTTCCCCAGACGGTGTCCATTTGACAATGGGTCCAACTGTGGTTAGTACTATACAATGTTTGTCCAAAGATGCCCCCCTCCCAGTTGAGTTTAAACATGTTCCATCTACGCTGTGGGCCACAAGTGATACAGATGTGGGACTTTTGCAAATACCTCCAATTTCTATTCAGGTTAAAGAAAATGTGATATTGCCTCATATTCCTCAGTATAAAATTTTGCATGCAGGAGAACAGGCGTTGTTACATATAATACAAGATTTGATTCAGTCAGGAGCTGTTGAACAGACTGCGGCAAATGTGTGCAATAGCCACTTCCTTCCTGTCCTCAAGAGGCCACCTCCGGGTTCTCCTGATGATGTTGCTGATGTCTATCATTTTGTGATTGATTTGCGTGAAGTTAAAAAGATAGTAGTCCCTCAGTTCCCTGTGGTCCCTGGACATTACTGCTCTTCTGACTATGATTCCTTCTTCTGCCAAATTCTTTTCTGTCATTGATTTGAAAAATGCTATTTTTAGCATCCCTGTTCATCCCAATAGCAAGGCACCTGTTCGGGTTCTCCCTGGCAGGTCGTAGTTTTAGATTTTGTCGTGTTCCTCAGGGCTATACTGAGAGTCCTAGTATATATAGCCAAGCTCTGAAGGGACAATTGGACTCCCTTACCCTTCCTCCAGGTAATATATTGCTGCAGTATGTGGACGATCTTTTGATTGCATCCGATACTGAAGAAGGATGTAAAGCAGCTACAGTGAAATTGTGGCTGCATTTGGCTCAACATGGACATAAAGTGTCCCTTTCCAAATTCCAATATTGTCGACAGGAGGTCACCTATTTAGGTCACCTACTGTCGAAGGAGGGTCGGAAACTAACTCCTGAACGTACTAACGCTATAATTAACATGCCTGTTCCAAGGACCCAAAGGGATGTGCGAGCCTTTATTGGTATCACTTCCTATTGTCATCATTGGATACCCAATTTTGCTTTACTAACAATGCCACTGTTATCTTTAACAACTAAAGATGTGCTTGAACCTTTGCCTTGGACACCTGAATGTCAACACGCTTTTGAGCAATTGAAGGTTGCGCTTTGCTCGGCACCTGTGCTTGGCACATCTGATTATAACAAGCCGCTCGTGTTGTATGTACTCGAGTCGGCCGGTTGTGCGCTTTCTGTCTTAACACAGGAGGTAAGCAGAGGCCGTGTGCATATTTTTCTGCTGTGCTTGACCCCGTCGCGAAAGACCTTGCGAGCTGTTTAAGAGCGACCGCGGCAGTGGCCGTCTCTATTCGACAATTGGCAGGGCTTGTTCTTGACACTGATCTCACAGTCATGGTACCCCATGCTGTGGATACGCTTTTGAACAGAACAAAGACACAGCACCTTACCAGTGCACGTCTGACTGGCTATGAGCTAACTCTTTTTGCACCAAATATTACGATCAAATGCTGTGCCACTCTGAATCCTGCCACGTTACTACCCCTCCCTTCGGAGACTGAGGAGATAGTCATACATGATTGTATGTTTCGCACTGAGGAGGAGACGAAGTGATGGGTAGACGTGACTGATGTTCCCTTATCTGACCCCCAAAGGGAACTATATGTTGATGGTTCTTGTTTTAAATTACCAGATGGCACCACAACTGCTGCTTATGCGATCACGACACTGCGCACGATAGTTGAGACATCACTAGTCCCCTATCAGTCAGTCCAAGCTGCAGAGCTGGCAGCTCTAATTCGGGCTTGTGAGTTGAGTCAGGGATTGGCGGTTAATATTTATACTGACAGCCAGTATGCTCTTGGAGTCCCTCATAATTTTGGGCGGCTCTGGAAAGAGAGGGGATTCCTTACCTCCCATGATTCAAAGATTCAACACGGCCCTTTGATAAATAGGCTTTTGTCGGCGTCAACCCTGCCTAAGAAACTGGCAATAGTGAAGTGTAGCGCTCACAAAGCAATTACTGATGATGTGGGGAGGGCGAATGCTTTTGCGGATCAAACCGCTAAAGAGACGGCCCGATCTAAGATGAAAAAGATGTTTGTAGCAGGTCCTGCTAGATGGGTGCCGGAAGTCACAATGTTTGAGGACACACTTGATAGTGTGAAATAAATCCAGAGAGAGGCGACGGTTGAGGAATTAGCAATATGGCAAGAGAGTACAGCACAAGTGGATGATGATGGGTGTTGGATAGACAAGTCAGGGAAACAGAGATGGATGTTGCCAGATGCATATGTTCTCCCCGTAGTTACTATGGCTCATGGACCAGCTCACATTAGTGCTAGGGGTATCTGCAAGTAGCTCGATCCGGTGTGGCAGAATGATAATTTTCCAAAGACGGCTACCCATTTAGTGAAATATTGCATGCTGTGCATGTTGTTCAATCCAGGGAAGGGGACCCCTACACCCCGGGTAACTTTGCACCCCCTTCTTTCCCTTTCGAAGTCCTGCAAATGGACTTCATTGAGATGGAACGGGTGAACAATCTGAAGTATGTGTTGGTGGTGGTTTGCGCATTCAGTAAATTGGTTGAGGCTTATCCTACCAAGGAAAATACAGCCCTAGCAACGGCGAAAGCTCTTTGAAGGAGTTTTTCCCTCGCTTTAGTTTACCCCATTTGATTTGGAGTGACAACGGAAGTCAGTTTAATTCTAAAGTCATCCAGTTAGTGTGCGATGGCTTACACATTAAAAACAAATGTCATGCTGCTAATCACCCCCAGTCAGCAGGTTTGGTTGAGAAGTACAATGGTACTCTCAAACTAAAGATGGCCAAAATTCAGGAGAGTACAGGATTGAAGTGGCCAGATGCTTTACCATTGGCTTTGTTGTCAACGAGAGTTACAGCTCATACAAGAACAGGGTTGTCCCCCTATGAGATTGTCTTTGGTAGGCCCACTAATGTCTGGGGAGTTCCAAGACCCCGCTGCTTTCCGAGATAGAATACCCCTTGTTGATAGAGCTATCATATGAGTTAACTAAAAGTTTGCGTTCTATTCATCAGCAGATTCAAGAGGCCTTGACATCCGCTACAGAGGGACCCAGCCACGACCTTCAGCCTGGCGACTATGTTCTCATAAAGCACTTTCAGCGAAAAGGCAGCTTGGAGCCCCTTTGGAAGGGGCCTTACCAGATACTCCTCGCCACCTGCACTGCAGTCAAGGTGGACGGCCAGAAGAATTGGATACACTCTACGCATACCAAGGAGGTGCCACTTCCCCTGCCGTATGACCAGTGGAGGATCGACGGTATAGGGGATTCTGAGACGGAAAAGGTTCCTCGTTTCATCCCTTTCTCCGATGCCAGTATAACGTGGGCACCTTCTGAGGAGGAGAGTGATGCAGTGCTGAATGAAGCAGTGCCACCTGAGGTTAAGGCCAGCCAAGAGCTCCAGTCATCTGGCCCTTCTGTGTTTGAATCCAAAACAGTCCAAACCGCTGAAAGTGAATGTTTGTTTCTTGATCCCTCTGTTTCTGGAGTTGTTAAGTACAATTTGCGTCCTCAACAAAGGAACAGCGCACCAAAGGAAAAGTCAGACTAGTAGGGATGGACTTCATGGATGAAGAATAGGACAATAGAGCAGGGGCAGAGAGATTGTGCATTGTCTGAGACACTGGACAGGATACGTTTGGGGTGTTTTCCCAGGAGGGAGAGTACCCTATCCTGAAAGAAGTTGATTTTCCTCAGCAAGGGCTGCAATTGTGTAGCTCCAACAAGAAGTGCTGGATAGCACCACCATGGATAAACGATAGGAGCCTGCCAGCGAGGTTCACAGGAGAAGAAAAACGGACGCTGGAAAGAAGATTGTTTGTTAAGTTTCATTACGGATAGATTAATAGTACCTTTTCATTACGCTAGCCTATCATGCATCTTTTTGGCAGGCCAATGATTAATGAAGAACAGCTCGCTAGGTTTTGTTGTTTTGCCCCGATCATCATGGGTGAAGCAGCGGAGAGTGCCATTCTGCTGATAATTATTCTTTGTGGAGTGAGGTTTTTGGGTGTTAGAAAATGAAAGTAATTCCGCCTAATTCTGACAATGGTATCTTTTTCACACCAAGACGAAAAACAATGCTTTCTAACAATAATGTTTTTCTAGATACTCATAAGAGATTTTTTGCTAATGGTGTTGCTTTGTTATCCTACTGAATCTGTAACTAGCCTATGGACCGCTTACTCCTTTGTCTTTGATAAACTACACATATTCTAAGCCAACAGGATTTTGTTGAGGTAAAAGGGAGTTTGGTTTGGCTTACTCAGGGCCATGCTTGTATCATCGTCAACCCACTGGAATAGGGTACCTCGGCTGTGAGTAATGATATCGCGCTGTGATAACTTTTATTCTTGAAGAGCAAAAAATATTACATTGTGGTGGGTTGGCATTATAAAGAAGTGACGGTTCCCGGAAAAGCTGGCTGTTACCCTGCTTGTTGCCCCATCATAAATAATACTGATACTATTTTGTATAACAACTGTTCAGGGGTGACCATATCCAAAAGGACATTCCCTTTGAAAGGTTTGAAAGGTTCTGACACTGTGACAGGTAATTCTCGTTATGCAGCTGTGGATTATGATAGGCCAACATATGCCCACTCCGGGTTCTTCTTTTTCTCTGCAAATGGAACATACTCAAATGTTCAGCATAATGGCACCAATGATGTAGCTCTTGGGATGGTGCTGCCCCAGGGGTCCCTTGCAAATATGCTCACAGACAAACAAAATGGGTAAAGAGAACACTTAGAAAGGAATTTTGCGTAAGGAGTAACAGATATTGAGGTCAACAGCTATAGTAATGGTATTACTTTTGGTTACATTCTGTCTGCCATTTTCACATTAGGAGGAATGGCTATGAGTAGGACTGAGAAGGCTCGGGAATATTTTGGCTGTAAATTACAGATATTGTCAAATACCACAATAGCTGCCTTACGTGACATCACCATTCAATTAGAAAGTATGAGGATTTATTCTGAACAGACTAGATATGCAGTGCACTTTATTTTAGCAAAGAATGGTGGTGCATGCACAGTTAATGTGATCAGTGTGTAGTGGGCATAATAAATATGGAAAAGAATATCACCAAGCATATCCTGGATATTATTGAGAATGTCAAAGGTATGGAATCAGGTAATTGGAGTTGGTCCCTTTGGAAACATGGGGGTGGCTAATAGAGAAAGCAATATATTTCATTGTTATATTGATTTGTTGCTGTGTTCTTATTCAATGTCTCTCCAATGTGCTGCACATACTGTATCTCTGCATTGGTTCCGAAGAGGAAGATATCGATTCATGATACTAATGCTGCAATAATGTTACAGAAAGAAATAGATGAAATTATGGCCATAGACAAGGGCGTCTTCTGAAACATCCTCCTTCTCTTGGAATATACTCCCCACTATTGACAACATGACATGTGCATACAAAAAGCTATTTGCTTTATTATTCCTTTAAGTTGCTGCTTTGATTTTCGATTGTAGATGGTTAGCTCATGCTAACAGGAGGGTTTGTTAATTTGGAAAGCCCTTCTGTCCGTATATTTTACGCATTCACAACACCATCTTGCAATCTGGACGCATTTGTAATCGTTAATTAAAATGCTGCTTGAATTATTTTCGAGAAATGGTCCTTGGTAAGTTTCATTTCGCAAGGTTGAGCTTTTTCTTTCATAATTGCAAGTATCCTCGTTAGTACATACCTTTCTTGTTAGATGGAGTCGTACTCCCACCTGTCTGGTAGGGAGGATAGGCCAGATGACCTTAGGCAGTAGATAGCCGGTGCCCAGATGCAGAATTGAAACTTATGCTCTGTACCCCCATTGTATTACGACACCTGTTAGTGTTTTTCCATAGTAGGCGTGCCGTTGTGGACTTTGCAAACGTACATAATGTAATTGTTGCTTATGGGCTTCAGTCCCTCAACAGTCATCACAAGAGGCTGGTCAGACTGGGCTCCACTGCAGTGTAATCTCAATAAATATCTGGTTTGTATTCTCTACTGTCTGACCGACTCTTCATTTGTAGGAAGGCAGAGGAGGTGGTCGTGAGTGACCCGAGTGGCCCTTTTCGGGTCACTTCCTTCAGTTGGCACCCAAACAGGGACTCCATCGGGTGACCCCCATCCTCGCCCGCAATCGGGTGTGGAGGTTGGGGCCGTGTCCGGTCGGATAGGCGGGATCGGGGTACCCCACACGATCGCAGCTCAGTTCCCGCAGCTGCTCTGCCTGTCTGATCGAGCGGTGCCCTGCCCAGTGGTCATCCCGACTGGGGTCCTGAAGAAGCGAAACCCTTGGATTTGACCGCTTGGTCCGAAGAGTCGGCAGTGGAGAATAATCTTGCTTGACCTGTGTGCACCAGGTGAGTTTGTCTCTGGATTCTTGGTAAATATGTCGCCATCTTAGCTGTTTGAACTTGGGTAGGTCTGTGGACTGCTTAGAGATACAGGGTGTCTGCGGATACCCTGCCAGGCAACTGAGTGAATTTGGCTCATTACTTTTCAAAATGTCTGGGGCATGAGCCTGTCTCTCTTTGGTGCAGTCTGTGGACTGTTTTTGAACAAGCGCTTGAATTTGTTTGGGTTCTTTGTGAACATAGTGCACCGTTTGTTTGACTTTTTGGTACAATCTGAGGATCATTTTGGACTAAGCGCTTAGAATATTTGAACTTTTGTATTTGGTACCAATACTTTGTTGGAAGGGTCTGTTGACCTGCTTTGGAAGAGCTGTTTGTGAGATATTTGGTTGAGCGCGCTGTGTGTGTGTGTGTGTGTAAGAATGCCTTGCTTTAGCAAGTTGTGTTGTGTGGGATGCTGTTGTTGTTCTGCTGTTGCTCAATTGGAAGAGAAGCAGCTCTGTCTCCCGCAGAGGGCACACCGAATTATGATATGTATATTAAGCACGGCCTTGGCCGTATTATATTTAGTACATTATGGCACAAATATACTAGGGACAACGCTGAAGTGCAGTGGCCGCAACAGGCACCTTTGATGAACAGAAATTGAATTATTTGGAGGAAAAATTGTTTGTTAAACGTAGTAGGCAGTCGATGTTTGATTATCCTCAGGTGTGGCGGAAGGAAGCTAAACAGAGACGGCTGAGGGCGGAAAGGAGGCATGGAGGGAGAAAACGCAGACATTGACTCAGAAAGTGGTGGCACATGATAAGGAGAAAGTGGAGAAGGGTATAGAATGTGCAGATGGAGGTTTCAATAGCAATGTGATAAGTCTTATGTTACTAGAGAGGAAACAGACACTTTTATGGAAGAGCTATTGGAAGACAGACCGCCTCCCCCTTATGCCCCGAATAGAATATACCCTGTTGTTCCACAGCCCTCGTCATCTCGCCTCTGCCCCCCCTGTTTCCGTTGTATCTGCATATTGATCGAGCGCTTTGGTTTCGGCATCACCAGTTTCTTCTGTGGCTCCGTCCCCCACAGTCACTGCAACTGTCGGTCCTCCTGCTACCCCTGTTGTTACGATGTCATTTTCTCTTTCACAGACACCTATTACTCAGTCGATGTTGACCTTGATGCCCCACTCTTCGACCAGTTGGTTGGCCCCTGTTTTTACTCCTACCCCCTTGTTAGATGCCGAGACACCGGTGCGTGGTCAGGACGATGGAGCTGGGGCAGTTGCAAAGGAGCGATTAGGACGGGTGTTGATTCAGTCTAATGTGAGAGATGTGGAGAAGAATATGGTGGCCAATCAGGCTGCCCAGTGGACCCGTAGTCCTATTTATTGTGTTGAGGATGTTTGGAGTGTGTTAAAGGATTATGAGCCATTTGTTCAGCAGTATGCCCTTAAACATATGTCGGCCACTTTGATTTGATTATGGGAACAGTATTTTAAAGGTGTTGCACCCCAGTCTGTTTACTTATATTAGGGACCAAGTATATGCTACGGGCATGGCTCCCAATGAGGTTTTTGCCAGCAGATACACTGATTGGATATCGTGTAGATTGCATCAAAATCCCCGACGGTAATATCTCAGTTTCCAATGAGGGAAGTTCAACCCATTTTTCCACCCAGAAATACTAGAGTTACGTGATCAACATGATCAAGTGACTAGACAATGAGTAGAGGCCTGTTTCCAAGAACAATGGGGGGGATAAGGAGAGGAATCCTGGTGATAAGCCTAAGGCTGAGATCTTGGCTTTGCCAGATCGCATCATTACTTATATGCACTTCCCGTATTCCAACCCGGAAGGTGGATTGGGATAGCTAGTCGCATGTCGTCAGAAGAAATATGAGAGTGTGTCTGATTTTTTTCTCGGTTTGTAAGTTGTGTTTGGATTTTAGTGGCCAGGATTTGTCCTTGGAAGGGGTATCCGATTGTTTGTCAACAGGTTTGTCACAAATTTTCTCCAGGAGATTTGCAACCTGGGTTGCGAGGCTGCGTGAGAGCAGGTGGCCATTTCTACCCCTTCGGTAATATTGAGTATGGCTCAGCATCACGACACCTAAGTTAGTGTTTTTCCATAGTAGGCGTTAGTTTCCTTGTGGACTTTGCAAACGATTGACATGTAATTTGTAAGTTTACGTGCTTCAGCCCCCGACAGTGATCCCAAGGAGGTCGGTCAGACTGGGCTCCTTACCTGTAATGTAATCTCAATAAATATCTCTGCTTGTATTCTCTACTGTCTGACCAACTCTCTTCATTTGTAGGAAGGCAGAGTGAGGTGGTCGGAGTGACCTGGTGTGGGCCTTTTCAGGTCACTTCCTTCAATTTCATTTAACTTTCTTGATAGAAAAATCGAACACAGAGGTCAGTAAAATACCAGAATCCACTTGAACATGCAGTAGATTCCAGGCCATACAGAAATTGTCTTCCACGTAGACAATAATATTCTTTTCAAATCTTGTATTTTCAGTGTTTTGACTCAATTGGAAGGCCCTGATTTTATATTAAAAACAAAGCTGGGACTATACCATTTCCCACTGAAAGGCAATATTTCTTTCCCCATGTGTCTCTCATACCTGGCATGTCACGACAGTTTGGTGCTTAATTTCCCCTCCATGTTAAAGAACAGTAGATGTTTCAGCACCCCAGGCTAATGTGCTGCATAGCTAAATACATATAAGGTCCCAAAGGCGCGACTAATTGCATTGCAAATGCTTGTTTTTTATTGTGTGCTGCTGGCTCAGGCAGTTTCTTTCTTTCCTCCGTTTTCAGAGCTTTTTCCTGTTCTACCCCTTCTCTGGGTGGTTTCGGGGTCGGCTCTGCTGGGTGGTGGCTCCCTCTTGGGGGCGCCTCCGGGTGCTGGTGTTCCTGCCACTGCGCACAGGCTTCGGGGCAGCAGGGGTGTTAGCTCATGCGCTAGCTCGTGCACTGCTGGTCTCCTCCCCATGTGCATGGTCGTGCTAGCTGCTTCCGTCCTTCCTGCTTGCGCTGTGTGGCCTGTGGCCCTTCTCTTGGCCTCCTTGTGGGGCATGGAGGGGCATCTCTGTGTCGCCCAGTCCGTGGTCTCCTCGGGGATCTGTGGGTCCTGGTCCTTGTAGCTCCATTTTTTCCCCAGACGTTTGGCTTTGGGGGTGGGGAGTGTGGGGCCTCCTCGCGTTCTAGCCCTGCTGCTGCTCGTGTTTTGTTTTGCAGCTCTTGTGTGGAGCCCCCGCCACCCCCCATGGGTCCTTTGGAGGCGCCCTGATGCCCTTTTCGGGTCGTGCCAAGCAGTGGGCACTCTTTTCGCTCTTGTCATGCGGAGTGGGCGGCCATTATGGCAGCTGTTGTCCTCCGGTTTCTTTCGCCAGGATGTCCACTGGTCCCTTTGGGCGTTGCCTTTCCTTCTTTTAGGGTGGTTTGAATGTCTGCTTGCAGGTCTGGCTTCTGGCGGGTTCCCCTGTTTGGGGTGTGTCCTCTGTGTTGGGTTTTATTCCCTGTGGGGGGGGTTTGTGTCTGTCTTCCCTTGTTCGCTGTCTCTTCTGGCTTTCTTCCCATAGTCTTGGGGTCCGGGTCTCTCCTCCGGTGTCGTTCTTTCCCGTGGGCCTCCCCTGTGGTGGTGGGCTCCACTCCCTTGGCTGGGGGTTTTCCCTTAGTCCTTTTCCCGGGCTGGTTCTCGCACCCATTGTTGGTGGCTTGGGTTGAGGAGCCACTCTGGGAGGGGTTCGCTGCTCTGGACAGAGGTGACCAGTAGCGGCACTTTCTGTTTTCAACTTGGTTGATGCTGGCGGCTGTTTCTTGCACATGGCGGAGTGGGCCTGCATGGTGGCCTTCTTGTCTATGCCTTCGGCAGGGTGGCTGTACCCCTCTGCTTCTCTTTTTCTGGTGGTTTTGCCTCTGGACCGTTTCCCTCTCCCCGGCTTTTGCTGCCCCTGTGGCAGAGTTCTTCTCTTCTACTGAGACAGGTGTTTGGGAGTCCCTGGTGGTCTGTCCCTCTTTCTGGTTGTGGTCTCCTTGCCTGGGTTTTTTGCCAGGATTCCCTTCTTCCCTCTTTTTGGTGTCTGGTCTTCCTCCATGCTTCGACTCTGGTTCTTCTGGTGCTCTGCCCTGGGAGCCTTCCTTCTGTAGCTTATTCCTTCCTTCTTTTCTAGGGTGATTAGTGTGGGGAGTTCCGGCCCATGTGGTGGTTCTTTTGCTTGCCCCGCTTAAGTTGGGCCCTGCATTATGTGGTGGGGCCCCGTTTGGGTTTGCCTTTCCCTCCGTTGCCTCTGTGGCTTCGATTCTTTTCTTCTGGGTTCGCTTCACTGGTTGCGGGTTGCGGGTTTCGGGTTGTGGTCTGTCTCTGGTGAAGGCGTCCGTCATTAGCACTGGCTGTTCTGTGGCCGGCATTCGCAACTGTTGTGTGCTCCTGCGTTTGGTTGCCATCCTTGGCGGTCTTTTTCCATCTGGTGTCTGGTTTAGGATTCTACTCTTCCTCTTGGGCCTCCGGTTGTGTTGATTCTCCTCTGGGATGGTTTTTGGCTGGTTTTGGCTGTCTCTGCCCTCTGTGGTGTGTGGACTGCCTTTCTGCTTTTCCTGGGGCTGGCTCTGCCCATCTGATGTCTCTCTTTCTGCTTAGTTGTTTCTTTAGCGGCCTGTTGTTCTTTCCCCGTTGCAACTTTGGGGCTTGCCTCTGCTCTGCTGCTTTTCTGGGTTGCTCCATTTGGGCCTTTTGGCGGCCACCTTCGGGCATATTTTGTCCGTCGCTGTTCTGGTGGTCTGTCTTGTCGGCGAGCCGAATGTATTAGGACGTTGATTGTCCTCTGCTCTCTTTTGCATGAGTTTTTATGGGCATTTTGGGGCCTCGCCCTCATCCATCTTTTCTCCCCTGCCAGTGGTTTTCTGGCCTTTGGTCTCTGGCTCCTGGCTCCTGTGTCTGCTCCGTGGTTTCCTTCCCGGGGTGTGCGTCATGATTTTCTCTGTCTTTGTGATGCACTGTTGTGTTTCGCGTGTCAGGGCCTTGTTGGTCATCCTGGGTCTGATGATGGGGGAGGCTCCATGCCTTCTCTCCCTTCCTTGCCTCGTTGGTGTAGGTGGCCATCTCCCTTTCCTCTGGCTGGGCTGGATTCCCTGTCCTGGTGTCTTTCTCTTGGTGGTCTCCGGGAGTAGTTGTTGCCTCCTGGGTGGCGTTTGGCAGTGCTTCCTTCCACATTGGTAGGCTTTCTGCTGCCGCTTGGGTGCTGCCTCACCTTGGGTTCCCTTCCCATTGCTCCTGGGTGGTGTTGGGCCTCTGTGTTTGGTACTGCTGTTTTCATTCTCTGGGTCCTTCTGTGTGTTGTCTGCTTGGGGTCCTTGTTGAAGTCTCTTGTTTTGCTTTTTCGTGGATGTTTTTGTCAAAATCAGTTTTTTGGGACTTGGGTATGTACTCATACATAAAGACTGTGAGAGGAAGACAGACAAGGAGGTAATGCCCGGTTACTTACAGGTAATTTTTATTACTCCAAGGCCTTTTCTTCCTCATCACAGTCCTGAGTCCCTCCGTCTCTCCCTGTTGTTCAACTGATTACTTTATGTGCTTTGTTATTACAGGAAGTCCTTCCCAGGATGTGATATATTTATACCCTTTGGTATGGGGGCCATCTTGGATTGCGAAGGAAAATCAACTTTTGGTGATTAGGTTCTGCATGAATGGAGGTCATCTCATACGTAAGGACTGTGATGAGGAAGACAAGGACTCGGAGTAGTGAAAATTACTGGTGAGCAACCAGGCATATCTCTTCTCTTACTTTGGGTATGGCACAGCTGTTTTGCTTCACACCAGGGCTACTGAAATGGAGTGAGATCTGCTACAAAGACCAAACCATCAATAGAGTTTAGCTGTGGCCAAAAATGAAAAAGGCTGAGTGAGAGTACCTTGGATAGAGTATGGGACCACTGTTGAAAAGAAACCCTATATTTTGATACTGTGATCATCAGTCACGACCCATGCATATCTCGATTCTGATTATATTTTTTGCACACTTTACTCTTTATTTGTTCATTGTTATCAGCATAAACATTAACAATAAAACTGCAAAAACATTAAAATCCCTGTCACATATATAAATAATAAAAATAATAATGAATCACTAGAAAATGCTATCATCAAAACACTTGTCTTTACAGCCATAAAGTTATCTAAAAATTGAAAACAAATACAATTAAATAATGGCTTGCATAATCCTGACCTGCCTTACCATAAAACCACATAGCTAGTTATCTAACTTGATATCCCATAAAATAAAGTGCATACATCAAAGCTCTAGGAATCACAAGTAATAAACAGATTATGTGACAGCTTGTCTGTTACTTGTTCTTGAACTTACCAGACACAATTCAAGCAGTTTAAATATAGGTAGCGACTGCATGATAGATCGCAGGCTGGGATGTCTTATACTATAAAAGCAGGACATCTACATGATTCAGTATTCTTTTGGCACCAAAGCGAAGGCATTTCATAGGGGCAGTTGACGTCTTAGGGCAAAATAACATAAAGTGCATGATAGTTTCACTACCCCACGTGGCACATGGTTCTTCGCAAACTTTGGCATTTTTCCATCTGTCAGGATATGTTGGATTTATGCCAATATGATGCTTGATGTACAACTTGTGTCGTATTACAGGATAGATATAATCTAAGTAGGTCTCAAAACCAACCTGATCTTTATACAGAAGGAATATGTTAGGTAGAGAGTCACTTTTAATGGAACTGAAGATATTTTTGGCTTTGTACTGCCAATAGTAGGAAGGTAGGATGTGACTGCATAGTACCCCAACCCTTTTTCCTGGTGTTTTGCCGGTTTTTGACTAGTCTGACTGGGATCCTGCTATGTAGGACCCCAGTCGATCTGCTTTCTCCCTTAAATTGCTATGTATGTACATTAGGTACACTCCAGATTGGTTACTGGGGTACCCTTATAAGTCCCTAGTATATGGTACACCATGTACCCAGGGCATAGGTAGCCTCCAGAGGCCTCCCATGGGCTGAAGCATGTATTATGCCACCCATGAGAGGCCATTCAAAATGACACAACCGGTCTGTTACAGCAGCTCTGTGTAAGCTGGTGCTTGTACCACTTACTTAGATATAGGTTCACTATATCTATCTAAATCACTACACTTAAAAACCTATCAGTCACCCCTATGGCAGGCCTTATCAATCCTGAAGGCAGGGTGCTGGGTTTTACGTGAGAGGGTGACCCTGCATGAGCAGAGCCCCTCTGCAGCCTTCGGAGACCATTCTCCAGGGTTGTCAGTGATGCAGCCAGACATATAGGTTAAGTTGCATTATAACCTCGCAGTAAATGCTAACTTTAAAACGGCTGCTTAGAAAACATGTTGTGTTTGGTGTCAAACACCTTGGAATCATACATCCACACCAGTAACTGGTGTGGGAGGTAATGATTCCACCCTTCCAGAACCACTACTGTGGGTCACCGGTCTACCCGGTACTAGCTTTCTCGACCTGGGCAGCACAAAATGGACACTGCCAGCCACAGACACGATTCTGCTCTCCTGCTGCTGAGCCAAGCCTCGAGCAGAGTAAGGCATGACAATAGGCATCCTGTCACAGGGAGGTGTGACCGCCTTCCAGACAGGGTTTAGTGTATTGGGGCTGGGTGGGTGCACTCTGAGAGTGCCAGAAAGTCTGTACTGGGGGCACATTTGGTGTCCCTGTGCATAGTCCAACTCAAACCAGTTCTGGGAGCCATTGGCTCCTGCTATGGCGCGAAACTGGACAAACGACATGGGTGTAGCCACCCCTCTGTTGTGCTCCTCCTCTAGGAGGGTCCACAGAATCCGTCCAACCCTTTCCCATGGGTATAAAGTGGGATACCTGACTACAGGACTTTAGATTTTACCTGGCAAGATTCTGCTAAGAAGAAACCAAGTACTTCGACGGTCTGCATGACACTGGACGTCTGAAGAATCTCCCTGGAGTAAAGGAGTTACTCCTGCAGCAGCAGGCACCTAAGCGCATCTGACCGACTTGCATCTCCAGATCTCCTGTGGACTATGAGGATTTCAGAAACACACGAGGTGGGTTCCCAAAGGTTCCTGAGGTAGATCTGACCTCTCAGCGATTCTGAGACCAGTATCTCTCGTGGGGGCTGTGCAACCTGAACCCTTGTACACCGCGTACATTTGCAAGTGCATATGCTTGTTGGCAAATACCTGAGCTTGTGCATTGGACTCCATGTAGTCCTGACCCCGAGCAGCATTTACACTGAAGATAACCGGCCTCCACTCACCGAGTTCTCTGTGGGCTGGTGCTTTGTGAATTTGCTCGAGGTCTCCTCATGATCCCAGGTCCGTTGGCCTGTGGGTCCTGGCTAGGGTCACCTTGTTTATTCTTGGGCTTCCCTGGTTGCTCCATATGTTCCCTGACTCCCCATTGCTTGGAGAGTCTCCTGGACCTTGCTGGTCCACACCGTAACCTGTTTACTCTGCCCATGTGGGTTGCATTTGCCAAGGCTGGTTGGTGCTCCAGCTGGACATCGACCCTCAGCACTCGACATCCTTTGTGGGACAGCTCACCTCTGGATCTTGGTCATCCTTGGCTGCCTCCTGGTCCCCGTGGCTGCAGAGTCAAGCATCCCAACTTCGCACCTGAAGCACCCGACATTGGTGGGCATTCGACTACCGAGCCCCTGGTCACCTGAAGTTACCCAGACTCTGTTCCCTCTGCTTTCAGGTTCCTCTCACCTAGAATCCAGGCTTGGATTCCACCGGACACTCTTCGCCTTCCTGGCAGCAGTACTTTCTTGCAGCTCTCCATTGAAAACGATGAAGGTTTCCAACACCACTTGACCCCTATGCACCCGGCTCCTCTGGGATAGGTAACACGGGTACCTCAGTACTCACTGGTGTGTCGGCTCTAGAATCTCTTATGTTCCAAAGGGTTTGCTTGAAGTCCTCGTAGAAGTGGCCTTAAACTGTAACTTTACAACCGCGACTTTCCCATTGAGTTGCACGGAGCATGCAGTCTTGTTTCCTCACTGCACCCGTCCTCCGTGGGCGCCCTGTGTCACTGCCTTTGGGTGGTTCCTTGGGGTCCCAGCGATTCTACATGCTCTAGGCCCTGTCCCTAGTCAAGTCATGATTGTTATACCATTTTAGTATATGGTTCGGTCTCCACCTGGAGCCCGCTGTGTATTTTGCTTACTTACGAATGTTCTATTGATTCAGTATTGTGTGCTTTGTGCTCTAATCTTGGGTAGAGATTAGTAGAGACTGTTATATTAATAAATACATATATTTTATATAACTACTGTGTGGTTCTCCTTTCATTTAGTCATTCCAGGACGTGATACTCTGGTAAAACAAGCTGCTTTACAGTCCTTCAAGATTAAGCCTGAAGGCTGCTCTCCACAGCTACCACTAGGATAGCTTTCTAAAGGTTATCTTTGACCTCATACATCATAAGAGTCATGTGGACTGGTACAAGGTGCCCACTTTAATTAGTGGGCAGCATATACCAGGCCACCTTCTCACACCAATATCACTCCTTAATTCTCTTGAGTGTGCCACCATTAATGACAGTGTGGGATCCTCACAGATGGTTTTAAAATCAAGCAACTTTATGATATTCTGTAGGACCGCAAAGAAGTGAGACACAGCTTGAGTGAGCTCCTGGGCCTTCTTTGTATATCCAAAGTCTTCCTGCCACCCAGATCTGGCTATGAGACCTCTGACTTGGGGATACTGACACCGGAGGCATTCAGGGGTCCCTGGAGACAATGACGCTCCCAGACAGGGCTGCGTGCGGTGCTAATCTGCTTAAGATGGGCCTGCTACATGGCAGAGAAAATAAGATGGCGGAGCCTGAGGCACAACATGACAATAGATGGTAGTGCTAGCTGGGGGATTGATGACCAACTTTCGAGATGCAACAGGACCAGAGATGGGAAAAGCAGCTTCAGAGTTGGTCAGTGGAGACCTGTGGCCCGCTAAGGTACTCGTGTGCAGAACAGAAGATTTGACTGCCTAGAACTTGACAGCTGTAGCCCAGTGAAAAAGAAAGCATGTGAGGGCTGAGTGCTTGCAGTACCTGGCATGGATGGGCTACAAATCATACACTCGAGCACTGGTGAGTTTGGGGCTCTGGTCTAGAAGAGAGGCACTGGCGCTACGGACCCCAGCGTACTATCAGGGAGAAATGTACTGTCTCGCGAAGGCTGAGCAGACTGCACCTGCACATGTTGGTGTCCCAGGGCTGATATGCAGTTAAGTAATTGCAACAATGGGACGCTAATGAGACCTCACATACCCCCTGAGGGGGTGCATGCAAGGTGAGTGAGCCATACGCAGCTGGGAAAACCCTATGGATTTGATATCGGAGAGGCACTCTGCTGCCAGAGGTTGCACGACTCCAGGATTGATGCAGACCCTGGTTGTTGCATGGAGCGGCGTGCTCAGAAGCCGGCATAGGGTGTGCCCCTGATCCCCTGGGTCCCCAGAACCTTTGACTTCTATAACAGGTGACATAATTTTAAATCCTACGCTCCTCTATTGAATTGCTTGTGACTGGATATCGTGATGGGCAAGAATCAGCGACAAAGATAGAAGGTTGAGGCTGGACCCGCTATCTTGCCTGGCAGAACAGCTATTGGGAATATTGTCCCTATTGTTTCTGGCACCCCAGAACCAGATAAATTGGATGCCTTCTTGGCAGTGATTGGCTTACCTGAGACCTATAAGAAAGTAAAATTGACACCCTAACTATTGACCTGGGACTTCTGCGGGATGACCGTGTGCACAGGGTGGAAACCACCATATCAGAACTAGCCTGCAAGACATCAGAGCTCAAAAAACATCTTTCTGATATGCTGGACCACATACAAAACTTTGGGGCAAGAGTTGAAGACCAAGAGGGGCGTGCACAGCAAAATAATATCCACGTGGTAGGGCTGCCCCAAATAGTAGAAGGGAATTCCATAGTATCCTTTCTTGGAGATTTGCTTCAGGAAACTGTGAACCTGGAAGGGCTTTCCAGATTCTACACACTTGAGAGGGCCCATTACAGAGATCGAGACTATATTCTACAGCAAGTACGCACTGCTGACCCTTTCCTCAAAGACAATACAAAGGTATCCATTTATCGGACTGCACCGCTGTAGTCCAAAAGCAGGGGCATCCTACGTGGCTGTGAAAAAACGTCTGCACATCCTTGTCAATCAATATGCATTACTATACCCAGAAAGTCTGTGCATACAGGTGGATGGGAAGTTTGAATATTTTTAACTTCAAGGAGGAATGGGACTGGATAAACAGATATAATGCAGAGGGGAAGACATCTGAAAGTAATAAACGATGCCCCAGGCCTCCAAAGCACAAAAGACTAGATGCCAGACAAGGACACGTCCGACCTTGCTGAAGGTTTTAGATGGGAAGGAGTAGGCGGTAGGATATTGAGTCCAATCTGTAACTAATAGGAGACACAAGTGAGGCTTCTGAATTCGAGTGCACTGGACCCCTCAGTCTTAAATGGGGATACCCCGGGGACAGTAGACAAGATTATATGATCTCTTAAGAGTCTCCCAAATTGTTTGCTGTTAATGCGTACTTTCACAGATGACATGGGTGGCACTGTATCCTTCATTATTGATTGATGGGATCCTTGGGGTGGCATTGGATGGTTTGGGGGTTTCTCTTGTAGGCGTCAGTCTCTCCATCCTCCAAAGGCACTCAACTGGATTGGGCAGGAATCGATCATCTCCAGTTTTGCAATATTAGCAGAAGTAAACATGGTTTGGGAATAATACATTTGGTACCCAGTCTTGGAAAAATGGTTTGTTAAGGGGTTTTCGATTAATGTAATGTGTGATGTCGTGAGCTTCAAGTTCTTTCTGTTGGGTTAGGTTACGCATGGACATAACACAGAGGGACTTGATAAAAGGGACTCGGTAGAACATCTCCACAGTTACTGTGGGTGGCTAATACGTTTGCCTCCCCAGGACGCTTGAAATTGCTAACATGGAATTTATTTTTAATTTTCCTGACAGGAGATATAATGTACATTAAGATATTAAGAGACAGGAGTGCACATTGTATTCTTACAGAAGACAAATCTAACTAAATTTGAATGCCAGGCTTTCCGGAAAAGATGTGAAGGGGGATTTGTTTATCAAATGTCACATTTGCTTTGCATGGGAAGTACTCATATGAATAAGGCCCGGCATTCCATTCCAACCCAACAAGGTAAATATGGCTACAAATGGGAGATGTGTGATGGTCAGGGGTTGCTATGAGGGGAAGACATCGCATTGGTGAACGTATATGCACCCAGTGTGTATCAACAGCTCCTCATCTTGCTGACCTACTGCACTAATTCAAAGTCATTGTGGGTGTTTTTAATTGTATAATTGTATTACAGTTATGGGCTGAACAGGTCACATCCTCCTCTTCCTATCTAGATCACACACAAGACCGCTAAGACGTTCACTAGCTGGATGGCACGGTGGGGACTGACTGATGATTGGAAGACACTCAACCCCTTTAAAAGAATATCCATCCTATTATTATTACTACAGGTTTTTGTGCTGGCCCCTGATACACATATTGGGGGGGGGGAGTTGGTGCAAAATACTTAGCCAAGACCACAACCCTCTGGTCCCTCATCTGGCTATCTCAATTTGGAAATTCACTGTGAAGGTACTGGAGGACCCAGTGTTTAGATTTAGACCTTGGGGACGTAACCAGTAATTACATCACTGAAAATCTGGGTTCGGCCTTAATACCCTGGATGGGAAGTGTTCAAATTGATGGTCAGAGAGCACTTCATTGTGTCCATGGCAGGCGTCAGGGCACAACTGCATAAAGATATATGCACTCAGGAAGCACAACTAAACACCCTGGAGAGAGAATTTCTGCTAAACCCAGGGGTTGGTGGGAACTCTGAGAAATGAGGGCAGACTTCTTGAATCTTACTGAGTGCTCAAAGGGCTATGATTACAAACAATACATGTCTGAGATAAATGCAGAGAGAGATATGGTCAGAAGAATTTTAGCATGACTTGTTAATCCTGATAATATAATACTCACACACCCTTAGTGGGTGTTAGGGATTGTGCAGAGGTTCTAGTGCATTCACAAAAAGAAATCGACCAAGTCTTCAAAATATATTATAATACTCTGTACTCTCTGAGGGGCGATGATAGCACATTGGGCCTGCAAGATTATATCTGTGCAGCTATCTCTTCTAGACTATCCCAAGATGATAGGGAGGGACTGGGCTCAGAGATATTAGAGCAGGAAGTCTGGGCAGCTATCAAGGAGCTGGAAATGGCAAGGTGCCTGGATCTGATTGACTACTCATTAAGTTCTATGTGGGCTTTATGAATGAGATAGCCCCCAAGCTTATAGTATTATATAATGAAGCCTGCTGATTAAATAGTCTTCCACTATGGAAGAAGCAATCGTCTCCCTCCCTACGAAGGGGAAAGACTCAGTGTCTGTGCCCTTATATAGAATGTTGTTGATACTTGATGTTGACTTTAAGATATTGAGTAAGATCCTGGTAAATAGGCTTTTATCTCAAGAGAAGTGGCCTGATTGGTCAGAGATCAGACTGATTCATCCCCATGCGAAGCACAATGTCCAATATTAGGAGACTTCAAGCCCTTCATCAGGAACTCACAGATTACCCTAAAGCACTGGTGCTCACAGTTGATGTTGAAAAGGACTTTGATTCTCTCAAGTTTCTATCTGCAGTAATAATAGAAATGGGTCTAGGACATAGATTCCTAAAATGAACCAGACTGCTCTACACTACTCTGCTAGCTCAAATCAGGACAAGGGGTCTCACATCTAATGTTTTCACCATTGAGAGGGGCGTGAGGCAAGGATGTCCCCTCTCCCCTGTCCTCTTTGTCATTCTTGTGAAACCCCTGGCCTCCACTGTCTGACAAGGCAATTATTATCAGGGTATACGTGTCGGGAAGGATATGTGATATATCTCACTGTATGCCAACAATATGCTCCTATACCCGTGGTCAAGAAGTAGATATACAGGGGGCAACATTTTCACTTGACACATTTCGGAAATTGTCGGAAATAAGATTGATCTGGAACAAATCAAATGGGTATCTAGTGCATGAACCCCATATGGTTGATAGACCACAGAATCTGGGAGATAGACTACAGTGAGAACCAACCACCTGTAAATAATTGAGGGTTCAAATATACCATAATAAAGAGTGCCTCCTGGAGGGTAACATAAAGACCATGCTGGCGTCCCTCAGGCAATCCATTAGATTTTGGTTAACTCTCCCCCTCTCGACAGAGAGCATATAGTGCTTTAAAAAATGGTAATGCTCCCCAGGCTGTTATACTTCTTTTGGGCACTGCCTATACAAATACCTAGGATGATATTCCGGGAGCTTGGTGGGATGCTCACAGGGATGATATGGAGTGGCAAAAGGTGCAAAGTATCACTGACTAACTGAGACTCTCAACAGATGAAGGTGGCCTAGCTGCACCTGATTTTGAGTTATATTATCTGGCTGCACAGCTGCATTGGGTGGCTAGGTGGAGGGCAGAAGTCTCAGGCACTGCCAGAACTGCAGTCCTGTCGTCACCCCAGAGAGCAGTATTTACTACCTTATTATTGGATCCCGTTCTGCAACAGCAGGCATGCCCTGAAAATATATTAGTTGGCACAGAAGAATATGCGCAGGCAAGGCTCTACAAAGAATATGGCCCAGCCTCCCATAAGCATGGAAAATACCAATAAAGTTACTGAGTCTTATCCCGCACCATGGTAACTGGGTTCGCCTACAAGAGTGGGAGGAGAAGGGACTTTCCCTACTCGTAAATCTATGCACAGGGGCCAGCATTGCGCATTTCTCAGAGCTGAGTGATCTTCATGAGATTTCAGATGGCTACTTTCTGATACATGTGGCGGTAGTGGCCACTATTTCTAAATGGTGGCAAAGTGGAACAGTGAAACCTACACAATTGTCCAGGTAGATTATACTTCACTGATGGCAGGTACAGGACATTAACATTATTGTACCAGTCAATCATATCACAATCTAAAACTGTCCTGGATCCACTGCATACTAAATGGGGGGGGGACATGGGCTCCTCGCTAAGCTATGAAGACTGGCTTAAAGCACTGCGTCTAACCCCATATTAACCTGGAACCTGAGGTATAAAATAATATAATACTATTATGGGTATGTGGGTATTGCTTAGTAAAGTGGTTGTTTTTATGTTAGCAGGTGGCATTTCTTATTATAAACTCAATAATTCACCCCTTATTCGTGATACAAATCAAATTTTGTTTCTAGTGTATTTGTCACTAGTGCCACATAAGGTTAAGGGCTCTAAGATCATTAGCCATGTCTAGAAATGCTAACTGTATTACTGAGCCAGTTACCCTTTTTTTTTTAATCTTTTAATTTATTTATTTTTTAATGAATTTTTTAAGTATTTTATCATACTAATTGCAATTTTAAGATCTTTGTAACATGTTTGTATTTATAGTATTCGTTATGCTAATATTCATATTTATTTATGGAGAGAAATGGGTCTTTTTTATTGTAAAGTGTCTTTTATGATCTTAATTGATCGAAATAAAGATGATTGATTGATAATACTATTACCTGCATAAGGTACATTGAATCCTCAAGAGGATTAATTGCATGTACCCTGGGGCATATGCAGAATGTCCTAGGCGGCCAAACACTTGGGGCGGATTTCTTTATTATGGTGTGGAGTTGTCTGGCAATAAACACGTACTGGGGGAATTGTGTTGCACTTCAGCAAGGAAGTTAAATACAGTATTATTCCGGACACCGACACCCCAGAGACAAGTCTGATGGGTCTCTACCCAAGGACTATGGCTAATAAACTAGCAAGTAGATTTGTCGAACTGGCACTCATGTTAGCCAAATGACAGATATCGATGAGCTGCAAGAGAACGAATAGCCCTAGCATCATCAAATGGCACAATGAAGTCAAAATGGGCAGAATGTGAGAAAAGTGTATTACGAAAAGAAGTCAGGAGGGCAGTAAGGCAACCTGATGTTGTTTAAGCCTGGGCTGGCATCCGTGAGGGCATGCCAATGATTTACGGTTCTGGCAGGTTAATTATAACCGATGATGCAGAGGTAGGAACTTTAGGGCTGGAGCATACTTCCAGCAGGTTTGGGATACATAACAGGAAACGTACTTGCACAGTTATTTGTCTACCCCATGTGATACTGAACCTCCTTGCTCTACATTCATAGGAAATCCCAGACATACATCTGGAACTCGCTTGGAACCGGCTTGCTTGTCCCTCATTGTCATCCTCCTGAATTTTATTCTCAAATCTACCTACCTGGCAGTATTATTGAGTTACAGTGTGAGTTGTTTATTTCACATACAGACATATATATGATATGCATGTTCAATAATTATGATGTCAAACCACACACTTGGTGAAATGTAGCAGTGTATACGTTCTGCTGTTTCAGGCTATATTGAAGAATGGTTATATGTGTAAAATTGATAAGAGATAGACATTTCTCACATGTTTATCACTGATTGTTTATTATGGAATTGTAAGTGCATATCAGTCTGTAAAAAAGGTTATAAAAAAAAACTT
Organism: Calotriton arnoldi; assembly: GCA_963921515.1. Classification (NCBI taxonomy): domain Eukaryota; kingdom Metazoa; phylum Chordata; class Amphibia; order Caudata; family Salamandridae; genus Calotriton; species Calotriton arnoldi. The sequence goes on from CAWUFW010020182.1 coordinate 78,939, forward strand.
TTGGATAATCCGTACATGATCCCACCAAGGCGCCTTTGTTGCTCCAAAATAGGAAAATGCTTTCCTTACTGATTTCGGATATATATCAGCATACCGGTTGCTAAGTAACAAAACTCACTATAAAATTAGAGCAAGAGCGATGATATCAGAGATGTTTAATAGCTATATCCAAGTAAATTGCAATATGAGGTTTATGAAGTCAGTATTGACCTTAATATCTGGTCTCAACTTTCTGCAATGAAGTCATGTCTGTGTGGTCCCACACTATGGCTCCATAAGTTGCTGCAGCTGCTGCCTTCGATGTAAAATACATGCAACAAAGTACTCAGGGACCCATAATCTTTTGTTTGCCGCTAATAGCAGCCACAGCTTGCTTCAATGTAGCAGCTACCTTTTCTCTGTGTTGACTCCAGGTCAATCTGGTGTCACAGGTAGTTACATTTATTCACACATTCCAAAAGCTCATTATGAACAGAAAAGAAGTAACTTATAGTAGCCTTTGATTTAATTATCTTGATTTTGGTTTTTGTCGCATTAATAGTCAATTGATTTTTTCTGAGAAATATTGAACAAAACCTTTGATCAGCTTGTGCATAGAAAGGTATGACAGGAGGAAAGAATCATCCATAAACAGTAATGCAGGTATTTTTGTATTACAGAGTCTTGTATTCTCCAATCTTAAAACCTCCTGGTGTGAGCTAACATCATTCAAAGGCAAAGAAAAGAGCCAAGTTGCTAAGACACACGCTTACTGGACACCTGTAAAAATCAGGGAACTCTCAGTATTTTCCCCCATTTGGCCCATAGCGGACCCAAGGTGTTGTATATTCATGTAACTCATGTGAGTCTTTTATCAGAACTTAGACCCTGTTGTTCCAATTCAAGCCATAATAATTCTCTATTGAGCAAATTGGAAGCCAACTTAAGATCAATGTTAGATCAATTATTTCTCCCTTTTAACTTACATGTTTTGTGCAAATTAAATATAGGCGCATGGCCTGAAAAATCATTCTGATAAGCCACTAAAGAATGATTGATTGTCAGCAAAGATGTTTGCAGAATCAATTCAATCTTGTATGCAGTTAAAAGCACTAGCCCACAAATCTTTCCAGCCCTATCCAATAATGAGATGGGGCCATAGTTGGAAGGGTTGGTTCATGTTCCTATGTATGAGAAAAAATTGATCTAGGAGTATTTCCAGTCCTGAGAACTGATTTAAAGACCCTATGAGGACTGGAACCCATAATGTTAGTTCAGCTTTATAAAGAGCAGGTAGATACAAAGTCGAGAACAGGGGGTTTATTTGATTTTTGCTCTAAAATAGCTTCTTCTCTCTCTCTCTTTTTAGAATGTTCAACCTGTCATTCACTGAAGCAGTTGTTGGATAACATTTTAGACAATGTACAGGATTGTCTCTAGTTGCACCAGTAGCATAAAGCTTCATAATGTTGCTCTGGTTAGAATTCCTTAGAAAAAACAGAAGACAATGCATTTGGCAAAACAGGAACAGTTTGTTTAATTAAACTGTTCGGCCGGGAGAACATTTTCAGGCACAAGGTCTGAGGACTGACTCAATTTACATTTGGTTTGTTCCCTTCTTGTATACAAAATACAACAGGTAATAAAAGTTTGAGGCGTACAATATATGGTGAGGAATGTTGGTTGCTGCCTTTGGAGTCATAAATTAATAGTCAAATGGTTACTACAAGTGGGTCTCGTGTCCAGATGTCCGGCATGGGGAGCACTTTATAACTACGTGTGCTAGGTCCTGATTGGCTATGTGTTTCTAACTCATGTGGCATCTGACTTTATGGTATTTTTATGGTATTTTTAAAAGCGTGCGTACCCGCTCCGGCCCTTTGTGCTTTATTGGGGCAATCTCCCCAGACCATTTTAATGTCACTGCACCTATATGTGGGATTGTTTAAGAGTTTCCTACCCAATTGTTTGCCTGCCATCTACGCACCCTCCCACCTGTGACCCATCAATCAGGAATTCCAGGCCCAGGTCACAGGACCTGCCCGACTACATACTTGCGTGTCAGGTACATGTAGAGTTCAGAACGGGCGATTCTGTTATTAAGGACGAGAGTTCATTTCTATCGATGAATGCATCGATTTCTATATTAATATTAACATTCCCCTCTCTAGTTGATTCTTCAGTTAGACTATCTAACTCATGCACGTGTACAGTTACTTTATTTAGGTCCTGTGTTCCCTATGCTCCCTTTTGACTATGACAACCTTCCAAACTACTTGTATTCTACCCATTTTGAGGACTGCGTTTTTACAGCAGGTGATCCCCAATTGTATAACCCTGCATACCAATAAAAACACAGTAATAACTGGCAACAGTATTTGCCAAAAACCGGATGCCCATCATGGGAGCCAAGGAGAACCAATTCAAAAACCAATCCTGCTCAAGGGCACCTCCCTCATCATGCATGCTTTTCTGTAGATTATACAGTGCTTGGGTGGCAAGCATCAGTGTTCCATTGTCCATGTCGTTCCCTGGGATGAATGTACATCAGGCAGCGCCAATTTTGACGCATACCCCTCCCTCCATTGTTGTCATTAAGTCCAGCACATATTGATGCAGCATTATTATGAGGCTGATGGCTCACATTTCTTCCTTGATCGAACAGTTCAGAGCTGTTCGTAATTTTGAGCATTTCCCACCGGATGATCATAACCCAGCGGGCATTAGTTTTTGTCTGCAGGATGAAGAAGGGTATCTATCCCCCACCCCCAGCTGTGCTTCTGTGAACAGCCTACAGTTTTCTGGAATGTCTTTGAATTGAGTCCTGCCAAAATAGTCCTCCGCTCTCCTTTCACGAGCTTGGTGCAGCAAGGTGGTCTCTTTCCTTAACAGGTGAAGAGGGTAGTATTTTGGTGGCCACACCCTTCTGCTTACCGACTCCAGAGAGCCTGACCCCTGTTCTGCTCGTTCACTTGGAAAGAAGAAACCACAATGTAAAATACAGTGACTTTTTATTTAAGTAGTTTAAAAAAGCATAAAAGCAGTTCAATTAAAATGTTGCCCATCAACACATGAGCAGGATGAAAAATAAATGCATGGACAATGTCATAGATCAGTTGTTCAAAAGAAGCAAGTGTATGTCTAAATATTATGCTATGAATAACTGGCTAAAGAGCAACCCTGACTTTAAAGAGGATGGGTAGGCTAGCGCCTAAAACTAATCTCTTTTTAAGAAAGCAACACCATTCAAGACTACGCAGTTTAAACTAAAATGAATGCAATGGCTTGGGTTAGAATGAGCTGAATTAGATAGACTGTCAAAGCCAAAAGGCTAAATTATTAGACAGGCTGACAAAGCCAATAGGCAAAGATAATCAGATAGGCTGACAAAGCCAATAGGCTATGCCATCAGATAGGCTGTCAAAGCCAATAGGCTGAATTATCAGAAAAGAGTATTACCACCTTGGAAGTTGAAGTCCTAGGCCCAGTCACACGGACGATCGATCGGGAACCCTCTATATGCAGTCAGATTTATGCGCAGAGAGTTCGGAGCCGCACCCTGGGCGAAGCTCTTTTATATGGTTAAATGCAGAACTTACACCCACGTCTGACACGAGATCTGACGCAGGCCACTTAACCGCCCGCTTACAGTAACTGGAAAGTTTTATATAAAACCGAGAAGTGGTATCATGATGAAACAGAGCTTTTAGCAGATGGTCAGTGTTCTTGACCGCAAAAAGTAAACAAAGGATAACTTTTACCGTAAAATGCTCAGAATTAATATTTAATATATTAATTCTTGGTCACTTTGCCGCCTTCTGAGTTTCAGTTAAGCAAGCGGGAAAGTTCCATAACTAAAAATATCGCAAATCTTGCATGTGACACAGCCAGATGTACCAACAGATTGTCATGTGGGTGGGGGCCACTCTTATTCTCGTAACTGTGGAAATTTACAAGAGGGGCTGATATTGTCTCTCGGTGGATGGAACAGATCTCTGCTAGCAGATCAGTGAGGCCTACGAGATCCGTTTTATTATTATTATAAAATGAGAGCAGGAGTCACTGGCTTTTTGGGCCTGTACATTTGTATCTAGGAAGGCATGCTTGGTCCTATGTACGATATGGTTATCTATGGAGCTGGGCTTGGGCCTATGTGGGATGCACTCCCAGGATGAAGGAAAGTGGACAACTTAAGACATTCTATCTGAGCCTGACTGGTAGGGCCTATCTAGAGGTATCATGTTTGGTGGGTAGTGCAAAATCAGAAATGGGTTTCTTGTTAGATTGTAAGATGGGGCCTTCGGGACCCTCCTTCATATCCCTGCTCTTGTTCATTTTTGAACACATCTCGGATAGAATACTGTGAAGGACCCTCAGTGATCGGGTGCATGCCGGGTGTGTCATTAACGTAGGGGCACGCAGCCGGGTGTTGCAATTCTGATGGTAGGGTAACATATTCTCCATCATCATGGCTCAGTAACTGGTCATACTCGTGAGCGTTATGCTCCTCCCTCAAAGTGTACCTATGCGGTGGGACTGGAGGAGCTGAGGGTGTGTTGGGAGAAGCCTCAGGGGCAGCTAGTTCTATGAGTTGTATGTGGACCTGCCCATCCCCATCCCCAGGAACACGGTGCATGTCCTGATAGTCTGCATTGTGGTAAATTCCTGTTTTAACGTAATTTATCCCAACTGCTTTGATGCTGCATCTGCTGACACACCTCATTATTACCTGTGCACCGCAACACATTAACATGATGACACAACAAATAGGTAACACAATTTTCAAGATAGCAGATAGCCATGAAGGCACCCAGTTCAAGTTGAACCAGCCCTTAATAGGGTCTGCATCGGCACCGCCCTAATCACGCATCTCTTTTCCCAAATTGTCCAAGTCCTCAATGGCCTTAGCGAGAGACCCGTTAGCGGCATCATTTGATGGTATGAACGTACAGCAGCTCGATCCGATGGAAGCGCATACCCCTCCCTGCATAGCTGTGAGCTGATCTAGAACATATGTTATGTTATGTTATGTTAACTGATTTTATAATGCGCATAGCTACCCAAAAAGGGTTTCCCAGCGCAGACCTAGAGGAACCACAACAAAATAGAAAAGAGTAGAAACTATTGATTAAACAGCCAAGCTTTTACTAATTTACGAAATTTTAAGTGAAGTGTTTCTTTACGGATCACTATGGGAAGAGAGTTCCACAAGAGAGGACCAAGATAAGAAAAAGAGCGGCCACCCATTCTTGTGAGTTTGATCCTGGGAACCATAAATATTTCCTGTGTCGCAGAGCGTAACAGGCGAGAAGGCTGATAAAGACGGACAAGTTTTTGCAGGTATTGAGGGGCAGTACCAGTCTTAATCTTAAACATATAGTCCAGGGCTTTAAACTTAGTCCGATTTTCTACTCTAAGCCAGTGTAAATCTCTCAAAGCATTGGAGATAGAAGACATTCTTGGGATTTTATAAAGCAGCCTAGCGGCAGAGTTCTGCACCACCTGAAGCTTACGTAACACATCCTTGTTTGCTCCCAAAAGAAGAATATTCCCATAGTCCAGTCTGGATGTAACAAGTGCCTGGACTACAGTCTTTTGGGTAGCATTAGGGAGCATCCAGATGATTTTCTTCAACCATTTTAAAATGGTGAAGCAGGTGGCCGCAGTTTTTACTGCATGTTGTTTCATGGATAATTTATTATCCATAATAAATCCCAGATTGCGGGCTTGAGAGGTGGGCGAGGGTAAGGGTCCCATTTCACTGGGCCAATGTTGGGGGCCCCAGAGGTCCCCATTTTTCCCAAAAATAAGGACCTCCGTTTTTTCACCATTGAGCTTGAGTAGATTGGTTTGCATCCAAGATGCAATGTTACTCAAGCCCATTTGAAGAGTTGAAGGACCTTGCAGATTTCCCGCAGATAGGGAAAAATTATTTGGGTGTCATCAGCGTAAGAAAAAAGAGACAACCCAGCCTCCTCTGCAATCACAGCCAAAGGTTGTAGATAGACATTGAACAGAAGGGGACTTAAAATTGACCCTTGAGGTACTCCATAAGGAGAAAAAAGAATTTTAGAAGTAGCCCTCGATGAAAAGACTTGAAAGGTCCGTTTAGATAAAAAAGAAGTCAACCAGCCAAGTGCTGTCCCGGTAATGCCAAGTGACTGCAAGGATTTAATTAGCACGGTATGAGAAACCGTGTCAAATGCGGCACTCAAATCTAACAATATGAGGGCCACTGTGTTGCCAGTATCTAAACGTTGTCGCAACATTTCGGTAACACCAAGGAGAGTCGTCTCGGTCGAAAAACCCGCTCTGAAACCAGACTGAGAGGGGTGTAAAAAGTTCGAAGATTCAATAAATTTGGATAGTTGTAAGTTTACATGTTTTTCCAAAATTTTGGAAAAAATAGGAAGTAGGGAAATGGGCCTGAAATTAGATGACTGATCCGGATCAGCATTAGCCTTTTTCAACAGTGGAAGGACCATAGCATGTTTCCAATCGGACGGAACCAAAGCCTCTTGAAGTGAGGCATTAAGTAGTTCCATAACAATTTCCAATGAAGGCTGCTCAAATTGTAACATATCTATGCTCTAGAACCATAAGTCTTATTGGTCGTAATTCTTCCTGTATTGCGTTGAACCCATCTCGGGTGTTGTTGATCAGAGTCATTAGTTCATAGCGTGTGACCTGCAGCCACCGGGCATTGGCAGATGTTTGCCAGATGGGCCACAGGCCCCCAAAGAATTCCTGGGCGCCATTGAACAGGCGAAACTCGTCAGGAACTTCCTTAAAGGCGTCGTTAGCAAAATATTGAGCACTCCTTCGGTGCCGGTGAAGCAGGGTGACATCACCTGTCATGGGGTGTTCAAGCACTTGAGAAATGTTGGATGCCGGGACAACGAGATGCAGCTCATGCATGGTGACCATGGTGCATAGGCCCTTCCATAGAGGAGGCAACTGGGCGTAGATGCATTCTCCGCAGGCCCAAAAGATGTCCATGAGGCCGGCGGTGCCGCCTTGGAGGTCCAAATTAAAAACTGTTGTGTTACAGTTAGTCTTGCTGCCCACAGGGCGGGTACCGTCACCTAGGAAGCAAAGGAGAGGATTTTTTAGTTTATATACTTTTTTCCATTGGTAGGTGGTGTCCTTACTAAAGGTGTACCTTCTACTTTCTTGTGTCCAGACCCCCCCGCACTCATTGTCGATATCCCAATGGGTGTCCCCCTCCCAATCTGTCGTTATAAAGGGGGCTCCTAAGGAAGCAGCTTTACAAGTCAGGTTGCGTGGACCGAGCCACTCGTTGTTGACATAGATGTTGGCCCATAAACATAGCACAGGCCTGTATACACAGGGGCTTTGGTCAGTTATGTCTGTTAGTGGATTACATTGTGCTTGTGGTGTTGTAAAGGTGAAGTAGCGTAAATAGGCAAAACTACGCTCCCAAAGTTGTGTAAAGGTGTTAGATATTTTCATCTTATACAGCTCCTCCATGCCTTTGTCAAATTGTTCTTTGTCAGTCACAATTCTGAACGTGACATAATTATGATCCCATACCGTGGTGTTTACAAAAATGGTATCGATAGTTGCTGACAGAAGCTGAATCTGGCCGTATATACGGCAAAGGAACAGATGGAGGAGACACTTGGCTATTGGGGGTGGTACTTCTTTTGGGAAAATCATTTTGTCTGCGCCTACTGCATGAGGGATATGTGAGCACACGAAACATGCTTCTTTTGTTGCCTTTTTCCCTATTTTGGACATATGCCGGTACCACATGTTGTCTAACAAGGCATCATGTGCTCCATGATCCGGATCAAATTGGTCCGGACGTGTGGAATGGAAATCGGGCCTGGAATGAAGGTGTGCAATGTGAACCATTGTGTCCTGAAGAGCGGTAGCCCAGTCTTGTGTAACCTCAGGTCTTTGTCTACGGGTCGTCCAGAACCTTGGTCTACCTCGTTTAAATCCTCGTTTAAATCTACGGTTAGTGCGGGGAGGGGAACTGCGGGGCAACTGGGGACCTATTGTGAGATGCAGAACGCCATCCCCTGGGGTAGTAGCACTGCTTGGGATCAGATCAGTAACTGTGGATGTGTGGTGTGTGCTAGTGTGTGCTGTATCAGCGGTACAAGGTGGGAGTGGTGGACTTTCGATCTTGTCTCTATCTGGTGGCACAACTGACTGTCCTGAAGATGGTGTGATAGAATCCGAAAGATAACACTGATCAATAGTTGCAAGATAAAACATGTACCAATTGAGAACTGCTAAAGTCACTGTAGCAAAAACACAAAATAGTAAGACAAGTGAAATACATAACTTTGCATCTCCATTAGCATTCTTGACTGTAAGTACGCAATGCTCATCGTCTTCTTCATCACAGGAGGATGGAAGGCCGCTGTCTTCATGGAGTGGCACTGATGGTATGTCCCGTCCCTCCTTTAGTCCATTGGCTGAGGTGGTGGTGCGGGGTCTAGGCGGACGTGGCTGCGATGGATCCATGCTTTTCTTTCAGCTATTCGCACTGCAGTTGGTGATGAGTCTATCACCTGGAAGGGACCTTCGAACTTAGGATCCTTCCAACGCCTGACGTTTTCCGGACGAAGACCAGTGTCCCGGGACGGATTGGTGGGAGCTCAGGATCGGTGGGGCCCTTGTCTCTCCTCTTGGATACCTGGGTAGAAAGGAACTGCGCTGCGCTTGTTAGTTGCCACAGATATTGATAAAGTTCTGCCCTAACTATCTCTGGTGATGATTCACTATCTGTTTTAGGGCGTGTGGAAGGAACTGTGACATTTATGGATCGTCCAGTGACAAGCTGATGGGGCGTGAGGTGGTGATCCGAACTTGGGGAGTTTCTTAGTGCAAAGAGTGCTATGGGCAGGCAGTAAAGCCATTTCTTTCCTATTGTGGCACTTATTTTGCTTATTTTATTTTTGAGCAAGCCGTTGAGGCGCTCACAGATGCCGTTGCTTTGTGGGTGATAAGCTGATGTGAGTTTGTGTTTAATGCCTAGCATTGTGGTCAGGGAGGAAAAGATGGCATTTGAAAAATGACTTCCGTTGTTGGTCCGGATGGCGTCTGGGACGCCCCAGCGAGTAATGACATCACGAAGTAGGAATGTGGCAGCTGCTTTGGCATCGCAGTGGACGCAAGGTCCAGCTTCGATCCAGCGTGAAAATGGACACACTACTACAATGAGATAGCGGTAATTTTGGCAGCGGTCGATCATGTCGACATAGTCAATGTGTAGCTCTTTGAAGGGGCCAGATGGTCTAGGAATGGTGGAAGCAACTGTTTTGAGGGTCGGGTTTGGGGAATATTGTTGGCAAATGAGACATTTATTAACATACAATTGTATCTGTTCATAGGCATTGGGGATGAACCAGTCTGTTTGCAAGGTGGTGGACATGTTATCTCGGGTGACATGTGTGGGAAGGTGGAGTTGATCTAATGCCACTTGTAACAAAGCCTGTGGCATCACAGGTTTCCCTGTTACTGTCTGTCTGTATATGAAATCGGCGGAGTCCTGTTGTACTCCCCTCTTCTTCCATAACTCTTTCTCTTGATCTGGTGCACTTTCCTGCATTTCTCTGAGGTGTAACTGTGCAGTGTGATCATATTGCTGTGTTGTATCAATGTCAAATTGAGTTGTTAATTGGGATGGTGTATTTGAAATATGTTCATTGCTGCTGTCATGCTCTGTTGGGGGGGCTGTTTGGGAAAGTAGGATGGGGGCAAATGGAACTTCTGTTGTTGTTTGGAGTGGGGGGCCTGTTGCTGGAGAGCCTCTGGCAGCAGCCTTAGCTGCCCAATCTGCCAGGGCGTTACCTCTGGAGACAAAATCTTGGCCATTGGTGTGCGCTGCGCATTTGACTACGGCTACTTCAGCTGGTAGTGTAAGGGCCTCAATAAGTTCCTCTAGTAACGTTTTGTGAAATGACAGGTGTACCATCTGATTTGAGGAAGTCGCGCCTTCTCCAGCGGAGGATGCTGGAGTGTGTTGTTGTGGTGACATATGCAGAATCTGAATAGATTGTAATACGGTCATCAGCTCCAATGTTTAGGGCAGCTATGAGGGCTACCAGTTCAGCTGCCTGTGCAGAATAATATGATGGTAATGTAAGTTGCTGTACAATGTCTAGGGAATCAGAGGAATCATTCTGTTGTGCTTTGACTACGGCTGCTCCTGTGTACCTGACTCCTGTGTCTTGATCAATGGTAGAGGATACAAAGGGGATGATGGACGGAACGCTTGAGCCAATCAAACACTCACCCTCAGTCAACTGATCTGGGTTTAATCCATCATCATTCTTTAGCTCACTCCACCACCCCAGTTCAGACATGGCCATATGCAAATCAGTCTGACCCTGTGCCTCATGGGAACAGTCCAGCACGAACTGCCAAGCCATGTCTTCCTGGACCGGAAACAAGCATCCTAGGACCGGTTTCTGGCATTCCAGCCGTCATCAGCCAGGCTTGCTTGAATCCAGTGGCAAAGTGAGCAAGGGACTCACGTCTGGGCATACCCCCGCCAACTTAGGGCGAACAAAGCGATTACAAAAGGGGATGATGGACGGAACGTTTGAGCCAATCAAACACTCACTCCCAGTCAACTGATCTGGGTTTAATCCATCATCATTCTTTAGCTCACTCCACCACCCCAGTTCAGACATGGCCATATGCAAATCAGTCTGACCCTGTGCCTCATGGGAAATGCCAGAAACCGGTCCTAGGAAGCTTGTTTCCGGTCCAGGGAAGACATGGCTTGGCAGTTCGGGCTGGACTGTTCCCATGAGGCACAGGGTCAGACTGATTTGCATATGGCCATGTCTGAACTGGGGTGGTGGAGTGAGCTAAAGAATGATGATGGATTAAACCCAGATCAGTTGACTGGGGGTGAGTGTTTGATTGGCTCAAGCGTTCCGTCCATCATCCCCTTTGTATCGCTTTGGTCGCCCTAAGTTGGCGGGGGTATGCCCAGACGTGGGTCCCTTGCTCACTTTGCCACTGGATTCAAGCAAGCCTGGCTGATGACGGCTGAAATGCCAGAAACCGGTCCTAGGAAGCTTGTTTCCGGTCCAGGGAAGACATGGCTTGGCAGTTCGGGCTGGACTGTTCCTGATGAGGCACAGGGTCAGACTGATTTGCATATGGCCATGTCTGAACTGGGGTGGTGGAGTGAGCTAAAGAATGATGATGGATTAAACCCAGATCAGTTGACTGGGGGTGAGTGTTTGATTGGCTCAAGCGTTCCGTCCATCATCCCCTTTTGTATCGCTTTGGTCGCCCCTAAGTTGGCGGGGGTATGCCCAGACGTGGGTCCCTTGCCTCACTTTGCCACTGGATTCAAGCAAGCCTGGCTGATGACGGCTGAAATGCCAGAAACCGGTCCTAGGAAGCTTGTTTCCGGTCCAGGGGAAGACATGGCTTGGCAGTTCGGGCTGGACTGTTCCCATGAGGCACAGGGTCAGACTGATTTGCATATGGCCATGTCTGAACTGGGGTGGTGGAGTGAGCTAAAGAATGATGATGGATTAAACCCAGATCAGTTGACTGGGGGTGAGTGTTTGATTGGCTCAAGCGTTCCGTCCATCATCCCCTTTTGTATCGCTTTGGTCGCCCTAAGTTGGCGGGGGTATGCTCCAGACGTGGGTCCCTTTGCTCACTTTGCCACTGGATTCAAGCAAGCCTGGCTGATGACGGCTGAAATGCCAGAAACCGGTCCTAGGAAGCTTGTTTCCGGTCCAGGGAAGACATGGCTTGGCAGTTCGGGCTGGACTGTTCCCATGAGGCACAGGGTCAGACTGATTTGCATATGGCCATGTCTGAACTGGGGTGGTGGAGTGAGCTAAAGAATGATGATGGATTAAACCCAGATCAGTTGACTGGGGGTGAGTGTTTGATTGGCTCAAGCGTTCCGTCCATCATCCCCTTTTGTATCGCTTTGGTCGCCCTAAGTTGGCGGGGGTATGCCCAGACGTGGGTCCCTTGCTCACTTTGCCACTGGATTCAAGCAAGCCTGGCTGATGACGGCTGAAATGCCAGAAACCGGTCCTAGGAAGCTTGTTTCCGGTCCAGGGAAGACATGGCTTGGCAGTTCGGGCTGGACTGTTCCCATGAGGCACAGGGTCAGACTGATTTGCATATGGCCATGTCTGAACTGGGGTGGTGGAGTGAGCTAAAGAATGATGATGGATTAAACCCAGATCAGTTGACTGGGGGTGAGTGTTTGATTGGCTCAAGCGTTCCGTCCATCATCCCCTTTTGTATCGCAATGGTAGAGGAGCCATCAACAAAATATACAGTACTGTTTGGCAAGGGATCCTCTTTTGCTGCTCCAGACTCATCTGGTGAATATGTGGCACAGTCATGGGAGTCATCATCCGAGGTGGCTATTGGATGGGCAAAAAATGTGGCAGGGTTTACTGTATGGCATTTTACAATCTTTCAGAGAAGGTAGTGACAGTATGACTTCAGTAACCTGACACTCTTTGTGTTGTTAGAAGTTGTCTTGGCTTTTTGTATTATTGCAGAGACGGCATGTTCGGTGTACATAGTCAGTGGGGAACCCATTACAATGTGGGTAGTCTTCTCAACAGCAAATGCTGCGGCAGCAAGGCCTGCTCGCAGGGGTAATGACCTTTCATGACAGCGTCCAGCATGCCGCTGAAGTAGGCAATGGGCTTATGGCCCATGGGGTATTTCTGAGTGAGAACTGCAGTCATGACTAACCCATCACAGTGAGTGAATAGGTAGAATTATTTTGTGTAATCAGGTGATCCTAACACTGGTGCATTTGTTATCTCATCTTTGAGCTGGGTGTAGGCTGTTCTCATTTCAGGTGTCCACTCAATTTTATTGTGTCTGTCTTTGCCCATTTTCACAGCTTTCAGCAATGGGGCAGTTATTGTTGCGAAATCAAAGACCCACTGGCGGACATAATTAACCAGGCCGAGGAATGTTTGCATGTCTTTAACTGTTTGAGGTTCAGGAGTGCCTTTTATCGCCTCAACTCGACCTGGAGTGACTCGTCTGCCTGATGCAGACAGTAGCTGACCTAGATAGTGTACCTCTTTCTGACAGTACTGTAACTTCTGTTTGTCAACTTTATATCCCCTTTGTGCTAGCGTGGTAAGTAAGAAGATGGTGTCTTTTCTGCATTGTTGTTCTGTGGGGCTGCAAAGCAGTATGTCATCGACATATTGCAGTAGGGTGATATCACATTGAATATTAGACAAGTCCTCTTTGACAACCCTGTTGAAGACGCTAGGGGACTCACAGTACCCTTGAGCGAGCCTTGTGTATGTTAATTGGTAGGTATTGGCTGTCTGGGTGTAGGGGGATGCTGAAAAAAGCATTTTTCAGGTCGATGACAGAAAAATACTGTGCATCGGGGGGGACGTTCGTGAGGATGACAGAGGGGTCTGGGACAATAGGGAATTCTGGTACAACTATGTTGTTAACGACGCGCAGATCATGTACTAGACGCCATTGATTGGTCTTCCCCTTCCGCACAGGAAAAAGGGCTGTGTTACAAGGAGAGATACAAGGATATATTACTCCTGATCTAGCAATGCCTGTATGGTAGGGGCAATGCCCTCTTCCGCTGCCTTGGACAAGGGATACTGTTTTATTCTGGGCAGGATAGCACCTTGTTTGAGTGTTATCTTAAATGGCCTGGCAGAGCTGATAAGGCCTACATCATTTGGGCCTGTTGTCCAAAGATGCGCTGGTACTTGAGCCAAATCTGCTTCTCGTGCAGAATCATAGTCAGGGGTGACAGTTGGTGTTCTAATTTCCACTGTCACTGAAACGGGCACATTATTATCGTAGATAATATCTGTTTTAGAGTGTTCCTCAGGGGATCCAAATAGCTGGGCATCTGAAATGTTTCTAACTAACCCTTCAGGTTCAAGGAAGATGACACAAGCCCAAGTATGAGCCTTGTCGTCGCATGCCAGGAATGCGCCATAGATAGGTGTTATCTCAAGGGCGCAGATGTCAAAGGTCAAGTGTTGATCTAATACCTGTGAATCTGGTACTTGGGGCCTGAAAAGAAATTCTTTTGGTAACTGAACAGTGCGGCCTTGTAATTCGGGAGTAGTGGCGACAATAGTGTGGACAGCTGCAGAGAAGGCGTGCTCATCCACTGGGCGTGCTCTGACCTGGCTATCTAAGGAAGACTGTGCAGTGACTGCCATTATCCTAGTTAGTGGGGTACCTGGTATGGAGCAAATCATTGTTCCGTTGTCATCAAAGTGGATGGTCATGTTTAGTTTGGCCATGAGGTTACGTCCTAAAAGATTGACTGGGGACCTGGGTGAATAGAGCAGAGGCTGCTCCACTACATGGCCTCCTATCTCCATTGATACTGGCTTGGTGAAGGGGACCCTTGCTATTGCCCCAGAAAATCCCTGTGTGTCCGCTGTTTTGTTTGAAATGGGCAGAGGGCCACCTGTAATGCAGGAGTATGTGGCACCTGTGTCAACAAGAAAACTATATGTTTTATTATTTATCACAACACTTGCAATAGGGTCCTCTTCAGTATTGCTTGTGCATGACAAAATTGGGCACACAAGAGTTGTCTGTGGGCTGTCCTAGCCAGTGTATCCTCCAGCCTGAAATTGCTGGATGGTGCCCTGGGTAAAGGGGTTGTTGGAGGCAACAATCGTTCCTCCTAGAGGTACATTGTTTTGTGTTTGGGGGACCACCTGATAAGCAGGTAGTTGCTGTGGCTGTAGCTGTTGCATTGGAACCTGTATTTGTTGGACTGCTGGCTGAACCTGGGCCATTATGGGCGCTTGGAGCTGCACTTGTTGTTGCTGTGCTGGTTGTGCATAAGAGTATAGTATTTGGGGCTGTTGAAGGTGTTGTTGCGTGCGCTGCTGTTGTTGGAATGGTGCTTGTGCTTGGTAGCCAGGACGCATATATTGCTGACCCATATCACACTTTTTACTGTTGCAATCTCTCTGTATGTGGCCTGGTTTCTGGCAATAGTAGCAGATGATCGGTGGTGTCCCTTGTCCTGGCTGTTGTGGAAACCTTTGTGGTCCCATCCCTCGCCCTCTTCCTGGTCCACCCGTGTCCCAGTTCATATTTTGTCTGTTATTGTAATAGGGCTGTGTGTTGGTGCTGTAAGCAGGTGGTGCTGGCATGTATTGTACCATTGGCTGTGGTTGCGGCTGGACATACTGTATGGCAGGTTGGGGTTGAGCTTGTATGTACTGTACTGCAGGTGGTGCTTTAGCCTGCTGTGGGGCATGTTGGGCGTTGCCTGTAAGAGCATTCATGGCAGCCTGGGGGAAGGATGTTACTGCTGTCATTTGAGTGACTGGTGCTGCAAGCATGACTGTGTCAATATTGTCTTTTTTCTTATTAAGTTTCTACTGTACCAACTTGGCAGCGGCATTCTCTATTGCCAGCTGTCTAGTCTTCTCCTGTTCCTGCCTCTTTTTGCAGTAATGTATAATGTGGTCTTGTATTTCAGCCCATGGCTTGCATTCCATTGCTACAATGCCATCTAATTTTTCCTGCACTTCAGTTGGTAAACCTTTCTTTATTGTGTGATAAAATAATCTCCCATACCCTCCAGCTGCGTCCCATCGTTGCCCTAACTCCTGGTGCTATTTTTCTTTCATTCTGGAAAGATAGTTGGCAGGGTCTTCTATTTGGTTGCATGGTCTGTGACAACAGAGCCCCAATATCGGGAACATCAGGGAATTTCCTGCACAACTCAGTCCATGCTAGTGTTCTAATCTCATTAAAGGAAACACCATCATGTTTGGTGTTTGTTTTCGTAAGATTGGCATGGACACGTGTGAAGAGATCTTCTGCGTCTTCTCCCATGAGGGAGATCAGCAGGCTTTTTACATCTCCTATAGCTATGTTGTTACCTGTGGTGCAATTTTCAAAAGCTGCAATCCATTTTCCCGCACTCTCAGTGAGGGGTGGGAGTTGCTTTTTGACATTTTCTTTGTCTAATGTAGACCATGGGATGTAGATGGGGGGATCAGTGACATTTTTGTAGAGCAGTGGCATCTGGCGCATGAGCCCAGGGCGTTGCGCTGTGGGTCCTGTAGAGTCATGCTGGCGAGCATATTTTTGCCAGACTTTCAGGCTCTCCCTCATGTAGTCATAGTCCCAATCCTCATCTCCTAGTCCTTTGAGGATACATTCAACTGCTGTTGCCATGTACTGAGGTTCAAAAGAGCCTTCTCTTGGCCAAGGGAGCATTTGCGGCGCTAAGGGCTCTGACCAGCCTGCCAAATCTTCTGAAAAGGGGTTAACTGCATAATCTGAACCTTCCCCTAATGTCACTATCTCATTGGGAGTGAGATCATTGCTAGTTTTTGGTGGACATGGTCTGCTGAGACTTATGTTGTGTCTATTTTTCATCCTAATGGTGCGCAAGGAAGCAGAGCCCGAGACGTCATATAGTATGTCGTCTGGGCGTCCATGTGTCCCCAAGACTTTAAGTCTCTTTGCTTCGGTGGTCCTGACCTCACTTCTTACCACTGGGTCTCGTTCCTGTGGGAGTCCACAATATATTGGGATGTCACCAAACATTGGATTGTGGCCTTCTAGTACCAGTGGTTGTCTCTGTTCTGGCCCTACTGCTGTTGGGGATTGGTGGGCTTGGTGTGTGTTGGTGAGTGTTTGTGTTATTCCAGATGCGGCAGCGTCACAGCGGTAGGGGTGCTCATTAAGGAGATATTGTCTATTCCCTTCCCCATTCCTACTGATAATTGTCTTTGTGTGGTGTTGCACGAGGCGGTGCAGCGTGGGTGAGGGTGGTGTTGGTGTGTTGACCTTCGACATCATGTCCGTAATGCTTTTGTTCATGTTCTCTAATTTAAATGACAAGCGTCTCATTGTGTTTACCTGCGCTGCGTGGGAAGGTGATTGATGCGTGGGTGTCTGTTCGTCCTCAAGATGCTGTGGTGAAATACTTTCCAGGCTAGTGCTTTTGCTCAACTCTGCATTTTGTCTATAATTGTCATAAGAGGAGGGAAGACCTGTGAAGGGAACGCACTGTCCCTCCGTTATGCACAGCAATGGTGGGTTGGGGAACTCAATGAGCTGTCGCTGGTCTGTTATAAGGCCAGATCCTGGTACCTCACCAGAGGGTGCAGAAGCCATGAAAGGCATGCTTGTTTGTGATGGGAGGTGCGAACTTGGGAACAGGTGTGTGCCGGTGTCAAGGAAGGTGTTGGGGCCAGGTGCTTGTTGACTGTCAGTGTCACGGAAGGGGTTAGAGTCAGAGGCTTGTTGAGTGCCGATGTCACGGATGACAATGACAGGTGAGCGCAAGTGACGAGATGATGCATGAGAGACAGAGTCAGAGCCTTCCTCATCCACTTCACCTGGGCGTGGGTGTGCAGTATTAACTGTTGGTGTAAATTTTAGTGATAGTTGTGCTAGTATGAAGCCTGGGATACCCGATACTGCTGTCTCCCTTACTATACCGTTGGGGAGAGGCAGGTGTATGTTGCGCAGGTCTGTCAGGTTGGGGTATACATCATCGGGGGCATGGATGGAGTCAGTGGTCTGGCCACGGGGTGGTACGGGTGACTGGGTGATGTGTGGGAAGTCTGAAATTCCTCAATCTGTGTGATGTGTAAATCTGGGCCGAGGTGCGGTGGGGAAGATGCCTCATTTGGTAGTGGTTGGAAGCCAGCAGCCGGAGAATCATTAGTGGTAACTGGTAGCTCAGGTTGTTCCTTGTTAGTGAGCTCGATATACATACCGCTGAAGTGGTAAGGCGGTGGGGGCGGAGCATTGGGTATAGCTGGGTGTGTGGAGTCAGAGTGTGTTTGAGCCTTGTCTTTGAAAATGCGCCAGAGATCTAAAGTAGCCTTTCTCCTCTGTAACTTAGTGCCAGAGTACTTGGTGTCTAGAAAGGTGGTGGCATGCTCTAGTATGATTGGGTCAAAGCTTCCCTCTGAGGGCCAAGGATGAGTCATTTTCGCCGTACGCTTATGAAGCTCACGGCAGTGCTTTAGTATATGGTGCTCTTGGCCTCCGAATGTTTTTAAGACATGTTGGAGTGGAGTGGCCAAGTTGGTGTGTCTAACACGGGGCGCTCTAGGCAAAGCCTGAATTACAGGAGCGCGTTTTCTCAAGTGCTAGGGACAATGTCTCTGATGAGTTCTTGCTCTACTGCCTGAATAACAATATCATACACCCCGTCCTGCAAGTCTCGCTCTTGTGCTTGGGTATAAAGAGGAAAGCAAAGCTGGCCGCCAAACGAAGCTTCAGCAATATAACTTTGGAGAGGGTGCCTTGGCCATGTGCTAGATAATATGGCAGTGAGTAGCGATCCAGGGGGACGTATGATAAAAAAGATGTGAAAGTGGGTAGACGTTTTATACACTGTAGAGCTCACTATGCCATTCATGAGTGTTATTTTAAAGCATAATGCTTTGAGGGTGAATGTCGCTTGTTTGGAAAGGAATGTAATTAGGTGGCAGGCGAGTGTTCAGTGGCAGGAGAGTGTTCAGTGGCAGGAGAGTGTTCAGTGGCAGGAGTGGGTTCAGTGGCAGGAGAGTGTTCAGTGGCAGGAGTGGGGGGGATGGCGTCAATTATCAATTCCTCTCCTATGGCGCTACTGATAATGTGATATAATGCTTTTCTTAAGTCCAGTTCCTGTGGTCCGGTGTATATTCCGTCAGGGGAGAAGTCAGGGAATTGGAGCTGGTTACGAGAGAGACCAGCAATTACTTTGCTTTGTAGCGGGTTGCGTGGATAAGTTGTAACTAGTGTGGTGGGTATCTCCAAACCTGGCGCTATTAGGCGAATGCGTATGTAAATGCAATTCGATGTTTTATGAACTGAGGTACCTATAATCCTGTTCATGGGGACCAGTAATTGTTGGGGGACTGGAGTGTTCCCTAAAATGTCAGTGCTTGCAATGTTTTTGTTCTTTGGGTTTAGTAACAGTGGGATGCGGAAGGTGCGGAAAGGACGGTGCTAGTGAAAGCGTTATCTGCTGTGCCTGGGTATAGTCAACCCCTAAAACTTGAAATATAGTGAGAAGGACAGTGCTTGCTAAGGGTGTAACGTGACAAAAGGAGGATGGGTGTCCAGTGGAAAGACCTACAACGATATTATTAACTAGATATACAAAAATAGGAGAAGCTGTACTGTCAGGAGACAGGGCACTCATTCCCTACAGTGACTGAAAATGCGGGGGTGGGCTTGCCGGGGAGGCACAATGAGGATGTCTGGTGCAGAGTCCTCTAGATCCACTGAATAGTCCTGCAGGAGTGCCAAGAGGAATGGGGACTCGTTAGCAGGAGACAGTGGTTGGTGGAGAGCAATAGTAAGTGCTGATGCTGAAACCATGGGGGAAGCAGGGGCGGTAAAGTTAGGGAGTGTTGCCTCTTCAGAGGATGCCGTGGACTGCGCAGAGTCAGTATTGGACTCGCCGTCTATGGCAACAATAGTGGGAGAATTAGCAAAAGAAACAGAAGACCCTAAAGAGGGTGGGGAACGCGAAGATGAATTAGAGGAGTGGGCAGGCCACAAAAGATCCGGGCGGGTGGTGTCTGGTGGTGGTTGGGAAGAAGCGGTGCCTGAGGGAGGTAAGTCTATAAGGGACAAGAGTGAAAGGCGGAGTTCGGTAGTGGGTGTAAAGTCAACCTCAAAGATGTCCCAAGTAGCTGCAAGAACGTCGCTTTGATGGCGCGTGAGGGGGATAAAGCGATCAAGACTGGTGTGGTATACCGCCGTGGCAGTACCCCGTACTGAATGAATAAGGAGATTAATAATTTGCGGGGGGTCAGGGGACATAACGGGGGGGTTGTTTAAGGGGACGGACAAGAGGAATGGAGATATACCTCCACCCCCCTTGACTACCAATTGGCGTAGGCAAGTGGTAGGCAAAAAGGTGTGAGAGACAGAAAAGAGGCGAAATGTACGTGCAATGTGTACTGAAGGTAAGTGCAACTACTTAGCGGGATTGCGGCTATGTTTTAAAAGCAAGGCAATTCAGACAACAGCTACCTAGCGCAGTTGCCGTTAAGTATGAGGAAAGGTGGGGGGGCAACTGAGTCAACAATAATAACTAGCGGCCTGCCACTCGGCTAAATGAGTGTGGAGCTGGCAGGTCAGCAACAGATGTTGAGAACGGGGAGAGGACAGTGGTGGGACAGCAGGGCTAATAAATGTTTAAAAAAACGAAGCACAAGAAACAGACACAATGGACAACAAATAAACAATAATTAAATAAATGAAATGCATTTAAAAAAATAATACTGAGAAAAATAACAATATGTGCTGAGAAAACAGCTCGGGAAGACAGAGAAAGGAGGGGCGAGGTGACTACAGTGAAGCTGCGAGGCTTACTTCCTCGTTCTGCGAAGGCAGAGAGCAGAAGAAGGCGGGTGGGATGTGATAGTGGGCCACAGACTTCAAAGTGGTCAGTTCCTCTTTTTGGAGTGGCGCAGCTAACAAGGGAGAAAGGCGCCGTTGAGAGAGCGAGATAAATTTAAGAGATAAAAGGAGAAAAGCACCCAAGCCATGCAAAAGTGAATCAGAGAGGGACCGACTGTAGAGTGCGAAGAATGAGTGCGAGAATACACATGAAAGAATCCTGACACAAGAGGGGCGCATTAACGCCAGAAGAAATAGAATGGTGTTGCAGGGCGTGAAGGAGGAAATAAAATGACAATGTATGAAGAAAGTAAGAGGAAAAAAGAACTGAAAGAGCAACGGAGTGAGAAGGAAGTGAAGGAGAGAAAGCACAAGAAAAGAAAATATTCAATGAAAGACTACAGAAGATGAAACATAAAAGGTGAAAACTTAATAATACAAAAGTAAATACGAATACAAAATGGCGGCAAGAGCATACAAAATGGCGCCGGGACACACCCTAAGTAGAAAAGTGCAACAACACTACAGACACGCGTGCCACTTGTGCACCGTGTCAAGAGCGCAACAGCCCACAGCTGTGCAATATAAACTGGTCGGTAAGAAAGGGCATTCAGAAAAATGCGCGTCAAATATTAAATGCGCGTCAATATAAAAACATGAAAGCTGCAAACGCATGTGTGCACCATGCCAGAATTCGAGCCACGTACAAGCTGGCCAGGACTCAAACCTCAAGCATCACTGAGCATGTCAAACTTTAAAAAGGCACAAGTGGCAAAATATGTAAACATGAAAACCTGAAGACGCATGTGTGCACCATGCCAGAATTCGACCAACCACGTACAAAGTGGTGGTCAGGACTCAAACCTCAAGCATCACGAAACGGCAATGTGAATGAAAGCACAATATTCGTGAAAGGCAAACGACAATAAGAGCGAAAAGGTGCTGGCAAGAAAATGCAAATAGAAAGAAACCACAACAAAATTAATGGTAGCAGAGGGGACAGCACCAAAGAGCCTCGGGAAGATGTGACCATCCACAAAGAGGACGTCGTGGCATGTCAGTCAACCACAGGTGGGCAAAGGAGCACACACAAGGGAGACCCCGGATGGCAAATGCAGGCCGACCCACCGCCCCACACACGCCACAAACTGAGGCAAATGCAAGGAAAAAGGTAAAAATATCCCTGACTTACCCCGGTGGACGTGGGGAGAGGAGAGCCTGAGAGACAGCCAGACAGGTGTAACTCCAGCATGCGTCCCAAGACCGCACCGTAGATGACCCGCCTACCGAGACCTGGATATTCGTGGTCGCCAGCTGATGAGGGTAGTATTTTGGTGGCCACACCCTTCTGCTTACCGACTCCAGAGAGCCTGACCCCTGTTCTGCTCGTTCACTTGGAAAGAAGAAACCACAATGTAAAATACAGTGACTTTTTATTTAAGTAGTTTAAAAAAGCATAAAAGCAGTTCAATTAAAATGTTGCCCATCAACACATGAGCAGGATGAAAAATAAATGCATGGACAATGTCATAGATCAGTTGTTCAAAAAGAAGCAAGTGTATGTCTAAATATTATGCTATGAATAACTGGCTAAAGAGCAACCCTGACTTTAAAGAGGATGGGTAGGCTGGCGCCTAAAACTAATCTCTTTTAAGAAAGCAACACCATTCAAGACTACGCAGTTTAAACTAAAATGAATGCAATGGCTTGGGTTAGAATGAGCTGAATTAGATAGACTGTCAAAGCCAAAGGCTAAATTATTGAGACAGGCTGACAAAGCCAATAGGCAAAGATAATCAGATAGGCTGACAAAGCCAGTAGGCTATGCCATCAGATAGGCTGTCAAAGCCAATAGGCTGAATTATCAGAAAAGAGTATTACCACCTTGGAAGTTGAAGTCCTAGGCCCAGTCACACGGACGATCGATCGGGAAACCTCTATATGCAGTCAGATTGATGCGCAGAGAGTTCGGAGCCGCACCCTGGGCGAAGCTCTTTTATATGGTTAAATGCAGAACTTACACCCACGTCTGACACGAGATCTGATGCAGGCCACTTAACCGCCCGCTTACAGTAACTGGAAAGTTTTATATAAAACCGAGAAGTGGTATCATGATGAAACAGAGCTTTTAGCAGATGGTCAGTGTTCTTGACCGCAAAAAGTAAACAAAGGATAACTTTTACCGTAAAAATGCTCAGAATTAATATTTAATATATTAATTCTTGGTCACTTTGCCGCCTTCTGAGTTTCAGTTAAGCAAGCGCGGAAAGTTCCATAACTAAAAATATCGCAAATCTTGCATGTGACACAGCCAGATGTACCAACAGATTGTCACGTGGGTGGGGGCCACTCTTATTCTCGTAACTGTGGAAATTTACAAGAGGGGCTGATATTGTCTCTCGGTGGATGGAACAGATCTCTGCAAGCAGATCAGTGAGGCCTACGAGATCCGTTTTATTATTATTATAAAATGAGAGCAGGAGTCACTGGCTTTTGGGCCTATACATTTGTATCTAGGAAGGCATGCTTGGTCCTATGTACGATATGGTTATCTATGGAGCTGGGCTTGGGCCTATGTGGGATGCACTCCCAGGATGAAGGAAAGTGGACAACTTAAGACATTCTATCTGAGCCTGACTGGTAGGGCCTATCTAGAGGTATCATGTTTGGTGGGTAGTGCAAAATCAGAAATGGGTTTCTTGTTAAATGGTAAGACGGGACCTTCGGGACCCTCCTTCACAGGTGCTGGTACAAGTCTGTTAGCTCTTCTCCTGGAATGGCCAGGTTCGGGGTATGCAGTGTGATCAGGGAGCAAAGTCCCCTCCATCCGGGAACTAGCTGCATGTAAGCATGCTGGCCATATGAAACACGCACACAAAAAGGAAAAGAAGGAAATGAAAATATCTGGTCAGAGTATCACATAGAAAAAACACAATGTTTGTTTAAAATTGCCCTCACCCACTAATAGTGGCATGCTTCATCATAGGGCTTGCTAACGACATCCCTGCACTGACAATGCATGGAATGGAGCAAAGGTATATGGGGAAGACAATACATAAATATATATAGAGGGGTCTATTGTGCAGAACTGCAACCAAGACTGTGATTAAAACTAACTAAGGAATGTCCTCAAATTCCTTTTCATCATGGACTCCGGGGATAGGATTAAAAGATTAAGGACAGTGAAGAAGGGGGGCATGGCTACATCAAGCTGCGGAATGGCCGCTTTCTTAAGGGGCTCCGTAGACCAGGCGGCATCATCCTACGATATCACCGTTTAAAACCGTGATCTGCCAATGCTGCTCAGCTTAACAGGCAGCTACATCGACTCGCACCAAATTGGTAAACTCTGACCCTTGTGTGCTGCACGGAAGCCGAGATACAGGTCCTGTGGTAATACGGCCGGGAGAGCAGTGTAATATGGCGGCCGTGATCAGCTGAGAACTGCTGCTGAAATAAAGGTCTGCTGCGGCCCAAAGAACCCTCGTGGAAGCAGATTACGCCACCGAGCCGAAATAGATGTGGGGGCAGACCGGGAGCAGTCATTGAGCTGGGGAACGGCTCTGGTGCCCTTTAACTCGGCAGGACTGTGCTTCGAGATCCTCAGCGCAGACACCGGAGCAGCCTAAAGCTGTAACTACGGGCCGGTTGCAGAGCACGAAGAAGACCGCGCACAGCGGGTGAAGCCCTGTTCCCTGCACCTACGGAGTACGCCTCCCGGGACGAGCTACAAGGGAAGGACCCCGGACACAGTGGCGAGATGTGGTAGGTGTGGGTCAGGGGTTTAAGGTGGCGTGGTCCCGCGCGTGCTCCTGCTGCAAGGGCCAGGTCCCAGAATTTTACGGGGAGGCGGCACTGTGGTAGGCGGCGGCGTGATTGGGACTCATGCTGCGGTGGCTCCTGCCCGCACCGGGCCGCTGAGAGGCTGTGGTGCTGAACTATGCTCTGAGGTGGGTGAGAGAGCCGGGTGAGCCTTGGTCTCCACTTCTGGGCCTCTCATGCGCGTATATCGAGCACGGGGACCCGGATTGGTGACTCAGGGTGACGCTCGTTCTGGGCCCATTGTAGAGCTACCAGGCACTAGTTTCCTCCAATCTACTGGCACAGATTCAAGATATTACCCCCATCGAGAAGCAGTGCACGTGGTGTGTCTGGCTGCCAGAGTGGGGCCCCATTTAAGCACTTCGGTTACACAGCGGGGACAGTGTGCAGCATGGTTACAAGTACGCATTTAACCACATAAGCGCTGAGGAAGTGCGGATACCCTGTGTTGCCCCACATCGTTAAGGCCATTCATTGCTGTATTGTGGTTCTGTGCCTACTGCTACAATGGGGAAGTCAGACCCCAAACAAGCGAAACTTCCCTTCGAGAATAAGCGCCTCACTTGTACCAATGACACGTGACCCGAGCTGGAATCGGCCCAGGGTTCCAAAGAACTCCCTGAAAACCAGGAGGAGGACATCCGTACTATCCTGCTGGACGTGCGCTCCAGCATTAAAACGGTTGACAATAAGATTGATGCTCTTGCCTCCAGTCTGGATGTTGTAAAAAAACGTGTAGATGCGCATGAGGGCAGGCTTGATATTTTGGAAAATAGGTTGTCAGACACCCAAGACTCTAACGTAGAATCAAGGATGCAAATCCTTAACATGGAAAAGGTTTTGGAGGTGATTAAAGCTAAGAATGAGGACTTGGAGGCGCGCTCTCGGCGCAACAAACTACGCATTATTGGGCTGCCTGAATCGGCCGCCATCCCAAAAATGGAACCATTTATCGAAGACCTTTTACGTACTTTGTTTGGGCCGAGCACTATCACAAGTTATGATTGGTAAAAGGGCACACCACTCCTTGGGCCCTAGACCTCCGCCTGGAGCCCCACCGCGCCCAATCATTGCACGCCTCCTGAACTACAGAGACAGGGATGCTATTCTCAGAGCTGCAAGAGACCAAAGTCCCATAGCTCACCAAGGCAACTCCCTCTCCTTCTTCCCTGACTATACGCCTATGGTCCAGGCGGCACGTAGGGAGATCATGCCCGCGAAGCACATCCGACAATCTGCCTCCATCTCTTATGCTATGCTCTATCCAGCTAAGCTTAAAATTACGTACAATGGGAATTCACAGTTCTTTACGGACGCCAAATCAGCCCTAAAATACGCCAAGCACATAGGTGCAAGGAAAATACCCTCGCTATCTTCACAATCTGCTGCCTCCGAACAGAACTTGAGTGACAATGATTGATATGTCGTTGAGTAGCTCTATATTGTATTATAAACGTTAGGTTATTGATGTGTCAAAGATTACGATGCAGTCAGTTACCTAGTTTATCCCTATTGCAATTCAAATGCACGTGTCTATGTTGGTGCACTCCTCTCCTTTGGTGGTTTTCACACTATTCGCCCTCGCCTGGTCACCCTGCCACATGGCAGGTCAAAGCTGACGTCCCTAGCCCCGCAAGGAGATCTTCCATGTGGTGTTGTTTTGTTCATTGGGTTTTTCATGGGTGGAGGGTGGTTCTACGACACAACCATATTGGGAGGTTGTGGGAGGGGGGGAATATTGCATACTCAGGCGCATTGTCCTTAACTACACAGCTCATATGTGAAGTGATATGGTATTGGGTTTCTTTTATAGATTGTTCATGCTTCTACTCTTCTCCAAATTGTGAAAAGTATAAGTTCAATACTTCTTTAATTTCAGGATGGTATACAGCGCACCTACTCTACTGGTACACATTGCATATACCTTATCCACTAAGCTATGACTGAGACAAAGTTCCTCACCTGGAACGTTCGTGGACTCAATGATTTTAAAAAGGCACGGCTGGTACACACATATTTACGTAGGCATCGCATAAACGTATGTTTCCTCCAGGAAACACATTTACACCGCGAATCTGAGCCCAAACTAAAGAATAGATACTGGGGGGAAATACATTCGGCATCCTACTCCAATTACGCCAGGGGTGTCTCGATTTTGATCAGACGCGGACTGGGCTGGTCGACCACACAGGTACTACTTGACACTGAGGGAAGATATATCATTCTCACAGGTTACCTGATGACAACCAAAATCACCCTGGTGGTACTGTATGGCCCAAATGTGGACGATCCACAGTTCTTTCTCACTGTATGGGCTAAGATAGCGACACTGGGTGGGAACATGATAATCTGGGGTGGGGACTTTAATGCCACTCTCAACAATGACTGGGACAGAGTCAGTGCTTCTCGTAACTCACATCTCAAGGTAACGTCACAGTTAAATACCATTATACTTGAGCACGGGCTGGTGGACATCTGGCGTAGCAGAAACCCAGCCCTGAGAGAGGGGACTTGCATCAAATCATATCATAACACATGGTCCAGGATCGACTACTGGTTAGTGAAGAGCAATTTTGCGTCATGGACCATGGCCACACTTCATCTCGCACGCACGCTCTCTGACCATGCCCGGTGCTGTTGCACTGGAAGGTACCTCAAACTTTATTTACCTCACGCATTCAGTTGGCGCCTACCACCGCATGCACTCCTAGATACCACGGGGCATATTATCAAGGGCCTTATCTCTGCTTTTTGGGCTTTTAAAGCCAAAAAAGCGGAGATAATCTTTTCGCCCTATTTGCAAGCCGGTGCTAACATGTGCATGTTATCAGCCGTTTTGCCGACGCCTCGCTTTGCATCTCTAATGAGATGCAAAGTGGCTGTCACTGGGCGTACCCATGACGGACTACCTTGAAAATTATCGCTAAATGCACATCGCGATATTTACAAGGTGGCCCTCAGGATTTTAGCAGGCGTTAGAAAACTAACGTCTGCTAAAATCCTGACTATTGTATGTTGACAATGGGAGGTGGATTGATGTGTTACGACCACAGGGTCGTATCATCAAGCATATCGCCGTTTTGCAGGGAACATCGCTGGAAAACCAGCGATGTTCCCTGCAAAACCGGCGATTTCCCCGCTATCGCTGGATTATATATCGCCCTTGAGTTATGCGTTGATGATAATGCGCTAACTCAGCGATTTAATTCAGCGCTAGCCGGCGTTAGGGAAATCAGCGCTAGGCGCGCAGGGCGATAATTATCGCCCCTCGTTGTCGATATGCCCCCACATTTAGAGAAGAGGTTAGAACTGACATTACAAATTATTTTTCCACTAATGAGGGTTCGGTGGACTCCACTTCCACTTTGTGGGAGGCGTTCAAGGTGGTGATTTGAGGAGCATGCATTTCCAGGCAATCAGGAGTATTACATTCTATTCGGTCTACCATTACAAAACTAGAACAAGAGATTAAGGCAGCGGAACAACAGTTTTTCCAGTCTGGGGCACCGGGACATTTGGCCACCATAAGGGGGAAAGTCTCAGAATGTGAGGGAGAGGCAGATAGGGAAACCCGTTTCTTAAGGGAAACATACCAGAGCGCGGTGCAATGGGAAGGAGACAGGCCTGGTAAAACTCTTGCTAATGCACTCAGACAACGCAATTCCCCCTCATTTATAGCTGAATTATTAGATGAGGATGCTTCCCCCATCAGAGGCCAAGAGGATACACATAAATATCTCACAAAATACTATTCCTCCTTATACACGGCAATGCACAATGCACCACACCCAGACCTTGGGGAATACTTAGAATCCATTGAGCTGCTCTGGTTAAGTGACTTCCACAGAGAGTATCTGGACGAACCATTTTCGATAGAAGACATCACACAAGTTATTAACGGCCTACTGGGCGAGAAAGCGCCTGGACTGGACGGCCTGACCACCACATTTTTTAAGACCTATGTGGAGGAACTGGCGCCTAGACTACTAGATGTATACCAGGAATCACTTGAGGTGGGAATCCTTCCACCGACTATGCAGGAGGCGGCTATCATTTCCCTTTTAAAACCCGATAAGGCAGCTAATCTATGTGACTCATACCGACCATTGTCATTAATAAATGTAGACGTAAAGATCCTAGCCAAACTCATAGCAAACAGACTTCAGCCACTATTACCGCTAATTGCCAGACCTGATCAATCGGGATTCATCCCGGGTAGGTCAACAGCCCACAATTTGCGTACATTCTTTGCTCCGGTGCACCAGATTGACCCCCTATTACCCTCTGTTGCAGTTTTTCTAGACGGTACAAAGGCGTTTGACTGTTTGGAGTGGCCTTACTTGTTCTCTATTCTGCGTAGGTTGAGATTTAGCCCCAACTTTGTCCAATTAATCAGTCTACTGTATACAAAACCCACAGCCCGGCTTAATGCAAATAATCTAATATTGGAACAATTCTTCATCACTCGCGGAACCAGGCAGGGATGTCCGCATTCGCCGCTGCTGTTCGCAGTGGCAATGGAGCCTCTAGTGGCCAGAATTTGCCAACACCACACCGCACGTGGGCTAGGGTTCACTGACAGGAGTCTCATAATATCAATGTATGCAGAAAACATAACATACATCCGCAAACCAGATGAAAACCTCAGCCTGGTGTTGAGAGAGGTCCTTCGATATGGCGGAATGTCCAGCATACAAATTAACTGGTCAAAATTCTCAATCTTACCGCTGACTGATGCCCCGCTGGACTCTAACCTAGAATTCCCGCTTAAATGGGCTGATGGAGCTGTTAAGTACCTAGGGGTGTGGTTAAGTAGAGACTTGCAGAAAATATGGCAAATGAACTTTGGTCGGTTACTGGACTGGTTGGATCATAGGTCCAAACTACAGGCTGCCCTACCTCTGTCACTAGCTGGCAGAATAGCTATCACCAAGATGATAGTGCTCCCTAAATTTTTATACCTGTTCATTAATATACCCATACCCTTGACCAAGGCCTTTTTTAACTCCTTACGCTCTATTGTGATTGCCCTAGTTTGGGCCGGTAGACAGCCCCGGGTGAGCTGGAGACTGCTGACGCGCCTGCTGTCTGGGGGTGGCTTGGGTGCACCCGATTTCGAGCTTTACGCATTGTGTGCGCAGGCCTAATTTCTTCATTTTTGGATGCATCCCACTCCCTTTCAGCTGCACGTGGCCATTGAAACAGATGTAGCTGACCCCACCCCGCTACACGTAGCAATCTATAAACCATATCACAGAGCAGTGAATGAAATAAATACAGTTCAGACCCTCAGATGGGCCTTGGACGGTTTAAGGAAACGAGTGGGGACATAATTCCTCTACGTGCCCTCCACTCCAGTTGCACATCACACTCTTTTCCCCTTCCTTCATGATAAGGGTTCCATTGCGCGAGCACACAGCATGGGAATTTTCACATTAGGGAACCTATACCCGCAGGAAACATTTTTAGTGCAGCCACAACAACAAGGAGAAGAACCGGTGCCAATCCTAAATCTATTCCTATATTTCCAGCTTCATGCTGCTTGTAGGAAATTGAATCCAACATTCCCAGCCCCCCGATGTGATGAAGCCCCTAGAACACTTATTAACCACGCCCTCACCTCGTAGGTTGATTACTAGATTGTATAACCTCACGCAAACAAACACCCCTTGGGTTGCCCCCAAAGCACTACCACGGTGGAGGATTGACTTGGAGGGACTGCCCACGGATGAACAATGGGATTTCTGTTGCTCGCAGCTGAGATATCTATCCCCGATTACAAACTGAGATTGATCCACTTAAAATTTATACATAGGATGCACCGCACCCCCTTGCAGTTACACAAACTGGGGTTATGCCTTGATTCGCGCTGCTGGAAATGCGGGCACTATGAGGCTGCCTTTTTACATGTTGTGTGGAGTTGCCACCCCATTGCTGAATATTGGAAAGAGGTGTATGACACTATTCAGGCTGTCACTGGAATAGCACTGGAATCTACCCCGGTAGTGGCACTGTTGGGTTATGTGGGAGAAGTCCCACCCGAGAGGTGCCACTTGGTGGCCATGATGCTGTTGCTGGCTAAGCGCAGGCTGGCCATACGCTGGGGTGCCCAAAGAGCCCCCCATAGGGCTACATGGGTGCGTGATAACGCTCACTGTCAGGAGCAGTTGGCGACATTCTGGGATCTAATGCCAACAGCATCTCACCCGAGGGATATATGGGAGCCTTTCACTACCTGGCTGAGGTGACGAGGTGTTACTCCCTGAATAATCCTGGTCAAAATTAGGATACCTCCCCCCTTGATCACCCTCACTGGGATGGCCGTTTTTGACCCACAGAATATAGACACTTAGTGCCATCCCTTTCTCCCCAACCTACTAGACTTGCATTATATATGTTTATAGTGTACATTGCTGATTCTGCTATGGCACAGTCAATAAGACCGTGTGTATTGTACGACTGTGCTGTATAAATGTACCGGATTTGCATTACAAAGGACGAGACAGGATAGAGCTGTAAACCTGACATTGTTTAATAAGGATACCTCACATTATTGTAAGAATGTTACCTGAAATATGCTGTGTAGTGCTTCCATGACTGCGCATTGTTGTTATCCATGTCTGAACAAATTTCAATAAAAAGAAAATGAAAAAATTTAAAAAAAGAAAGGGCAGTGAAGAAAACATGGGGATATTATTGTCCCTTCATCCCTCCTTTCTGCTGGTTGTCAACATGTTTCGGCCACTAAAAGTGTCCACAAGGGTCGTTGGGCCTTCCTCAGGACTGAAGATCAAAATAATGGTGCAACCCTACCTGAAACCTATGGTTAGGGAGGTATAACCAATTCTGGTTTTATAAGTAACCACACTGTGGGTGCTCCTGAAATGACACACAACACAGAAATGTACAAACAATCTCTTTTCCCTGGATACATGTGATACTCTCCCTCATTAAAAAAGAACCCATTCAATTATGTATTCCATAAATAGTGATAATAGCCCTATTTTGACTTGGCACATCCAAATCACTTAATCTCTCACACTATGCAAAAATAATTCTGTTTGCAGGTCTACCAACACCATACTCAAGCAACACCCATTAGTAACGAAGAAGTTAGGGCAAATAAAGTGTTAAGAAAAGGCTTACCAAGTTTCAGTTTCAATCCTCTGAAACTGGTGTGCGAATGGGAGTCTCCCTGTAGTCACACACTATTTATACAAGGATGACAATCAAATCATATGAAGTCCCCACAGATCTCTAGAAGGTATATAATTATATCATTGTACGTTTTCAAGCCCCCAGATAAGTTAACTCTGCTCATCTGGTCACTGTTTGTGTCCCTAAGGTGGTGGAAGAGGATTTAATATCAAGCATGTTAGATTCACAAAGATGGCCATTACATCAACACATATCTTGGGTGTCTACAGCACCCGGCCTACATCCCGTGATTACAAAAGGAACTCTCATGTCGGCACTTGTACTAATTGTGTTGCCAGGTATGTTCAGCAATTAGGGTCCCAAGTGCTCATCATAGGACTCTAACAACAAGAAGCCTTTATACATCACCCGTTTAGCAGGTGTCCATTATCTCAAACGCTAACACCTCGTTGATCCTGCCTACATGGACAAAACACAGCCCGAGAGCTCCTCAAACTGGCCGCGCTGCCCAAAAAAATGCATCAAAGTGGAGGTGCCCCATTGCATATCTGGAATATATAAAATCACTCCGCAGTTAGCATTGCGTGCCCATCGTAAGCGTTCCTTTTCCTCTGAAACATAAGGAATACAGTGTAAGTTTCCATACAGTCGTGGGTTGACCTTTCTATTCTAGCCAAGTGTATCCACCCACCTTGGTGTCCCAGATTTCCTGACATGGGTTAGATATACTTTCGTTAAACCCTCCCCCATGTGACCCATTCCCCTTTTTATCCCTGAGCTGGACAGCCCTACACAGGAATTCCATATCGGGAGACCACTTGTTGTTAAAGAAGGCCGCCCCAGATACACTAAGAGCCACTCTCAGTCCACAGATGGATGCTGGAGCAGACGTGTTTGTGTACTGAGTTCGCGGTTTTGCTACCTCCAAAAATCTCTTCTCTGGGAATTCTCAGGGCCAAATGGTAACTTCCTCTATTGTGCCAGTCCTACGTATACTGTTCAGCTCAGTGTTGATATCAGTGGGCTCAGTGAAAAGGTAGAGCGCTGTTGGGTTGGTGTTGTATCGTGTCAGGTTTACAACTAGCCTGTGTTGTTTTATCTTGTTGGGTTCAATCTTGGCCCTTATCCTACATAGGTAGAGGTAAATGAGGCATTTTGCTTTCTCCGGACCTATCTCTTGGGACAGGTAAAGCCTATGTGTGCCTACCCCATGTGGGATCAACGAGCAGACATAACCCAACCTGACTGATGCTTGGAAGGTAACTGAGGTCATGTGCTGGTACCAAGTGTTATGTAAAAGGATGCTGTGCTGTGCATGTGGGATGCTAGAGTTCTGTTTAGTGTAATTGTAGGTGACATATGGAAGGTCCCTAGACAGGTGCTGTAGTTCCACATCATGAATCTCTTTTGACCCTGCAGTTCCTCAGTAGTTCTCAAGTTTGGGACTACCCATAGTAGGCAGATTGTACACAACCATATAAGTATACATGACTTTTGTCATGATATTGTAGTTGGAGGTATGGGTCCCTTCAGGGTCATCTATGCTCCTCCGGTGGCTGTGTTCTTTCTGACCAATTTAAAAATGTTCACAGCATTCAGTTCAAGGGCGTCATTGCCATGAAAGGGCTAGATTGCACGTAGGAATGGTGCGCCCACATGAGTGTTAAGCAGACCCCTCGCTGAGGGGCCTGTGTGTTTTTCCTCCTTCCATTGGCGTAAGTTCAGAAATGTCCTTTATTTTACTTTGGGACATGGGGGTTGATGATAAGTCGGCATTGGTGCACTTTGTTGTCTTCACTGTTACTTATTTTTGAAAGAACTTGGTTGATTGTTAACCCAGAAATGTTATATGTGCTCCGTCATTAATGGGTTCGGAGACCCTGTACTTTACCCTAGGAGTGTGGCCCAATTACCTACTAGGCACGATCTAGTGAGGTACCGGAAGGAGACCCCTGTTGGATATGTTTTTAGTACTTTTGGGGCGTAACAGTGATTATTGTCATCTAGACAGATCTTTTTATAAGCCATTGAGCCCCCCCTCTAATCCTAACTAGGTAATTTCGGACTTCACTGACATTTCGGCTCTGGGTGATTGGATTGGTGTTAGGTTTGTTTGTAAAGTGGTCTCATGAGTACCCGGAGGGATAGAATTGGCTTTTTAGCAGGAATGCAATGGGTGACATTCATTTTGCCAAAGGCACCTCGCCAGGTGCATGCCTAGGAGTGCGGTTGCTGTGCGACCCCTTTCCCCAGGCCTTTTCCCTGCTGGAGGCTGCCTGTTTTCGGCATTACCCCCAGTTGCTTTTGCTATAGGTTATGTAGTTCAGTACTTATGTGATCGCTATATGCGTGTGGAAATGTGAGAAGAGCGGGCGTGTTGCCGCTGGTGTTGCTGGTGCTTGCCACATGCCCCGCAAACTCATGTTAATGCTTTTGCATCTCCCTGTTTCCGGCACATTGGGTGCAACTTTGCCCTCTCTTGTGGCCTCAGTTACCTGGCTTTGGCTGACTCAGAACCTGCTTTTTATCTTGAATCTTCCTTTTGGGCTAATTTCTGGGTGGATTTTCCTTTTAGTTTTGGGCGTTTCCTTGGGCAGCATCCTTCATTGTTTCCTTTGCCCAGTGGAAAGAGGGTCAGAAGCATGATCTGTGGCTCTTTCCCCCTCCCCTGTACCAACCCTGTGGGGTCAGCCGTCAGGGCCAACTATTTCCTGGATGGTGCCTGCTAGGTTGGGGTATTGTGAATGGACTATGCTTGGAATGGAGGTGATCTTGAAAGGGGAGCATGCTGTTCCCTTCATTCCATCTGGAGCAGGGGTAGAGGCTCGGAAACCTCAGTCCCTGCACCCACTTCTCCCACAGACCACACCTCACCTAGAAAGGTTTTGCGTACCCCCAACTGGAGTCTTGAGCTTATCATTACACTAAGGTAGGGTGAACAGATTTCTGGAGCCAAAAAGGCCTGATGTTGTACAAAAAATAGAAGTGGGACTATAAGTTTGCATTGCAGAGGGGCGCTGAATGCCTACAAGACAGTGCTGCTGAACAGAGCTTACACCGAACCCCTAAGCATTAAAGGGCATTAACTACTGCAAAAAGAACAATTGATGGACAGAATGCAGAACAATGTCATACATTCACCCAGTACAGAGATCTGGGCCTAAATCCATCGTTTTTTGCTCACCTTGCCATTCCAGTTTGAACCCAGCCATATGCAAATCAGTCTTGACCCTGCACCCAATGGGAACAGTCCAGTCCAAACTGCCAGGCCAGGTCTTCCCTGGACTTGAAACAAGCATCCTATGACTGGTTTGGGGGTTTCACCCCTCATCAGCCAGGATAGCTTGACTCCAGTGGATTCAAGCTAGCCTGGCTGATGAAGGGTGATGCCTGAAACCGGTCCCAGGATGCTTGTTTCTGGTCCAGGGAGGACCTGGCTTGGCAGTTCGGGCTGGACTGTTTCCATAAGGAACAGGGTCAAGACTGATTTGCATATAAGACTGATTTGCATATGGCTGGGTCCAAACTGGGGTGGTGTGATGAGCAAAAGTATGATGGATTAAACCCAGATCCTTGTGACTGGGGGGAAAAGTTTGCATTGTCCAGCATTCCGTCCATCAATTGTTTATTTTGCATATGTTGCCCTCAGTGGGAAGGGTATGCCCAGACATGGGTCCCGTGCTCACTACACCACTGGATTCAAGATAGCCTGGCTGATGAAGGGAGATGCCCCGAAACCGGTCCCAGGATGCCTGTTTCCAGTCCAGGGAGGACATAGCTCCGCAGTTTGGGCTGGACTGTTCCCATAAGGAACAGGGTCAAGACTGATTTGCTTATGGCTGGGTCCAAACTGGGTTGGTGTGGTGAGCACAAGAATGATGGATTAAACCCAGATCCTTGTGACTGGGGATGAATGTTTGCATTGTCCAGCATTCCGTCCATAAATTGTTTCTTTTGCATATGTCGCCCTAAGTGGGAAGGGTATGCCCAGACTTGGGTCCCGGGCTCATTACACCACTGGATTCAAGCTAGCCTGGCTGATGAAGGGTGATGCCCTGAAACCGGTCCCAGGATGCTTGTTTCCGGTCCTGGGAGGACCTGGCTTGGCAGTTCGAGCTGGACTGTTCCCATAAGGAACAGGGTAAAGACTGATTTGCATATGGCTGGGTCCACACTGGGTTGCTTTGGTGAGCAAAAGAATGATGGATTAAACCCAGATCCTTGAGACTGGGGGCGAATGTTTGCATTGTCCAGCATTCCGTCCATCAATTGTTTCTTTTGCATTAACTAACTACTGACACAAAAGCTAGTTCAGTGTGGTCTCACCAAAACACAGAAAAATCTGCAGAGACAGATAACCAAAAAACCGGGACTGTGAGGACAAATATGAGACGTCTGGTCCCCCTTCACTGTGTTAGGTTTCAAAATCCCACCCCTGCAATGTACATTTTCGTGTTGTGTTAGGTTAGCAATGTGTGGCTAAATAGATGTCAGTTGCATTTGCGTTATGCAACCCACTGAGTTATCCTCGTAATGTGCAGCCTTCAGTTAGCGAGTGTGACTCCATTTTGTATTTCGTAATCCTTATTAGACTGCTTAGACTGTGCCCGAGTTAGGTCTCATTATTGTTTTTGCTTGCCTCAGCAGAACACTGTATTTCGTTATTATTTCTCCTTTCTGTCCAAGGCTGTTTTTCGATTTACTAATCAATAGGTCGCTCTGCCCTTGCATGCCTATCCGAATATGTAGCTTCTGCTCCCACTTTAGGAAATGCTGAGACCTAGCCGAGTGGCCTTGGATTCCTGATAAAATGTACCCATCTGGCAGGTGTGAGCTCATCCTACTGTGCCTCCTTTGTTCGTGCTCGGCCCAGACCGGTAGTTTTCCATGGTGGGCGGGGTAAGAGGCTGCTGGGGAAGAATGATTACTCACTGTAGACAGTTGGGGGGTCAGTCCCTCGGCACACATCTTAGGGTGCAGGTCATGATGGACTCCTCTGCATAGCATTACTAATAAACATGTAAGTTTGTATTCTCTACTGTCTGACCGACTCTTCATTCTTGGGAAGGCATATTAGGTGGTTGTGAGAAAACCCGAGTGGCCCTAGGGGCCACTTCCTTCAACTGAGGCCTCTTAACTTACTGGCCATAACATTTGGGGGCAGTGGAGTTTTAGGTTCTTACCATCCGAACATTGTTCCTGTAGCCAAGGATAGCTTCATTCATAACTGAAAGGGAGGCCTCCATGGACTTGTGGGCTTCTAGGGCATTTGGGGTGCTGTCAGGATTATGCGCCATAAAGGAATTTTCAGGTTTGGGCATGATGCCCGAAGAAATGGGGACCTTTAGGCTTGGTAATCTGAATGCGTCACATTAGACTTTGGCTGCGGGACCTTGGTGTCTGCTTTTTGAACAAGTTTCTTTCCTGCCCCCTCGTCAGACTGTCCTGCCCCTGGGGTGTGGCCAGCAAACCCTACCCTGGGAGATCAGCAGCAGAGTGGGGCCTAGTTTCTGTAGGCGCTTCGAGCAACCTGATTATTCTGCGCTTCCACAGTCTTATCGTTGATGCTAAATTCTGTGCAAACACCTGATTGACACAGCACAGAGCAACCCCGAATTCCTGGTAGCAAGTAAAAATTTTCGACCCCCAATATTGTCTGTAGTCCTTTCTGTTGTGAAAAAGGGGAAAGGGGGATGCTCTTTGTCTTCATTTATCGGAGGTGAACTACTGGAGGTTAGGTTGTTGGGATTATTATTACCTCCTGTTATATTTACTGAGGGGCTTATTTTACTGTTGATTTTGTCTTTGTGATTGCGTGAAGGAGCTACCTCCCCACACTGTCACCCCTCCATGCCAGGGTTGTGGCCCTGGTCCTTGTTGCACTGGGTTCCCTGTCTGTGGATGCTGCTGCCACATGCTCATGCAATTGCTTGATCCCTTCTGCGGTTGTGTGGTGACCGGTGGACCTCCCTGTGACTGTGTATAAGCTACGGTCTGATTACCTTGCGCTTGGTACTGAGGAGGGATGTTCTAGGGGTTGTATGGCAGCTGGCCCTAGTTCTCTTACCTCGGTTGTTTTTGCTGCTCATGGTATGCCTTTGTCCGGCTCCTCTCTAGCACGTGACCCCACCTACAGCAATAGTACAACTCTTTAATATCTGTTTCTGACCAGCCTCCATGGCCTCAACTACCATAATATGCTCGTGCTCCTGGATAAACAGTTTGAAACCCTCTAAAGTTTTGCAGTGGAGCCCCGATTGTCACTGGTGCCATCTGCATGGTTGTGGCCATCGCTGCCTCCTCAAGGGCAGACTTTTTCAACTTTTGTTGCACTAATTTGGCTGTGTCTCTTTGGGTCTGTTCTTACTGCTCTCTTTCATTTTCTTACTTTTTCTTATGGAAGTGGTGTATGTGAGCTTGTGCTTGTACTTCCTGCCAGGGTTTGGTATCTAACCCAACTACACTGTCCAGCCCGCTCTGTATCTTGGCGGGTAATCCCTTCTTAACAGGGCTGGATTAACCATTAAGCAGAATAAGCATGTGCTTAGGGCATCAAGGGAATGGGGGCACCACAGAAATTTTCTATCACTGGTTTACCTTTCACCATATGGTCCAAAACTGCAAATGATGCAGCTGAACCTATCAATAAAGTGGAAGTATACAAACATAAACATTTTCAATCTTATTGTAAGATTTTTTTGATTTCGAAAAACACAATCTTATTTATGGTTCATTGTTGTTTATATTTTGAATTTGATATCTGCAGTGTTTTTCTCGAAGCCATTTCCCTGCCCCATCCAGCAATGACTGTAACTTTTTTCTCAACCCCAATTCAAGAAGGACCTCAAGACTTGGCTCTTCGAATGATCCTCCATACCCAGAAGGGCCAGCAGCCTCCCGCCCAGCGCCTTGAGACCTGAGTAGTTGCGCTTTATAAACCCCTGATTGATTGATTGAATAATTGATTGATTGGACCCGTCTTTCTCCTTCTGGGCCCATGGCACATATATAATCTCCACCGCGCCCTTCTGTAGTAGCGGGCACACTCTCACTCTAGGAGACTGTATGGGTTTCTCCTCAACATAGCGTTCCCTTCTCGTGAGGCATTGCTGCATGTAGAGGAAGTCCCAACTAGTGTTTCCTTCTTTATGCTTGATGCAATCCTCCACTACTGCCATCTCCTCTGACTCAAACAATCCTTCCCTCAGCTAAGATCAATGGGCCCGATTCACAGAAGCAATCTGAGACAAAATCCTAAACTTACTACTTTTGGTATTCACAGAAGGCATTTAGTAGTAGTAAAGTTAGGATTTTGTCTTAAGTCTGTCTTAAGTCTGTCTTAAGTCTGTCTTAAGTCTGTCCTAAGTTTGTCTTAAGTTTGTCTTAAGTCTGTCTTAAGTCAAACTTAAGTCAAACTTAAGACAAAATCCTAACTTTACTACTACTAAATGCCTTCTGTGAATACCAAAAGTAGTAAGTTTAGGATTTTGGCTCAGATTAGTTCTGTGAATCGGCCCCAATCATATTGGTCCCTCTCCTCAGTCCAGTCTGCTAGTAGACACAAAAAGGGTACACAAAAGTCTTGCAATCCATTTTAGCTATTATCTCCCTTGGAGTTAGTTTGACTTTGTCGTGCACTCGTGAGGAGCAGCGCATACCCTCGTCGCTGCTTCCTTCATGCGCACGCACAGGTGCTTTTTTGTTTTTCCTACATCACAGGTGGGTAAGCACCAGGCTGCCTTGTTCTTTTATCTCTTGGTCAGTCCCTCTCCTCAGTTGACTGAACCATGTGGCTCTGAGCCCTGCTAGTAGCCTTTCATCTACCTCCGACTCTTCCCAGTGCTGCGTCCTGTACCTCGCCCTGCTTTCCTCATGAAAAGAGTGCGCTGTACTGTGTTCTCGTTCTAACTCCCAGTTGCATTCCCTTTCTCCTGCGAGCCTTCCATTCACACCTCTCTTCCTTGTCCCGCCTGGCCTGTCCCTTTTGCTCAGAGCTATGTTCTGCTTTTGTTACAAAACATTGGTTTCCCCAGCACACGCTAATGTCAACATGTATTACATAAATAACAGATATCAACAATTCTTGTCTTTCTTTGTATTTGTCAGGTTTATTCTCATATGCTTTTGTTTAGTTCTTTTTTTAGCCTCTTTTTAGCCAACACATGTTTCATCGCCCATGGCTGGTGGCCGCGACTTCCTCAGGGCTAAAAGATACAAGCATATGTATTTGCTACTAGAACATGATCGGTTTTTTCTAACAATTTGAAGACTAGGTGACATATGTGTCTATATCAATCTTACTTTTCATTCAGGTCACTTTCTGTGTGTGGAACCCATGCACATTGGTTATGTCATACAGTAGTAGATATACAAAGCAAAGAAAGTTATATTCCCCAGAAAGAATTTGCATCCCAATTATTGCGAACATTCTTGTTATTTGGTAGATCTTATCTTCGATTATTTTATCTATGTCATATTTATCGAACAGCCGGCTTAGTTTAGACATTTGTACTATCATCTTTGAATTCATTTCTATTCGCTTCATACATTCGTTTTCATTTATCTTTTTATTTTTTGTATTTTACATTTGTCTTGGAAACATGCTCCTTTGATGAGATCAATTGCGTGCTTGTGTGTTTTGCCTAAGTAATATCAATCAAGCTTTTCGTGCAACCTAATATTTGTTGACTTGTGACCCCTAAAATCATATAGTATACCTGTTTTGTTGGTATGGTTAGTGTTATCTGAAATATATTAAGTACAGGCAAAGTTTTTGTCAGTTAACTGCCATAACTTGTTATTTAAATACTACTAGCATACTATATCGTTTGATCTGTGCGGGCCATGCTCCTACCTTTTAACTGGTTGTAATTCCGTCCCGGTTTCCCCCAAATAGTTCCTTGTCTTCATTAGTTTTTCTCTCCCAATCGTGTCAGTATTATCCCTTATTATTTGTTGTCATCAGTTTTACAGCCTTCTGAAAATGTTTATAAGATTGAATTTGTCAGGGCTAAGTCCTATATGTATGCCTATCTAACCTTTTAACCTCCCTAATCTGCAAGCGAAGTTCAGAAATCTTACCCAGTGTTTGCTCGTGCAGCCATCCATCGTCCCAGAGAGTACGCTTTGACAGTTCCCCCAATGACTCGGCCTCTTTTATGGGAATGAGCATGGCAATAAAAAATGGACTAACCATGTAACATCTATGTTTCCATGGTTGCCATTTTGAAACCGTGTTGAAATTAGTTTCTCTATTCCTTATCACCCGAAAACTATGTTTGGTGATGTCGACTATACATGTCTGACCTATGATGTACTCCATAATTTTAAGACCAAAGGTGCTAACGGAAAAGAGCCCATTTGTATTGTCTCCATAATGATGACCATGTCTATTTATTTTTTCACAACTATAGTCGCCATCTTTGCATGGCCACCAGTAAGTGCTGTCATTGAAGCCCAGTACGCGTTTCAATTGATGGTAATCCTCTCAGTTATTCTTCAAATGATTTTACACTATAATGTAGTGTCCCCTACAATATAAAAGCTAATTTCAGTATATTCTTTTTCCAATTGTGTGTTTGTATGTTATGGGCGAATTAAAAATATGGTGCATGTTTACCAAGACATGTGCAGCTACCCAGCATCTGTATAAGTTCAGTTATGCAGTTCTGAAACTCCACCTCATGACTGCAATTACGTCATGCACGAACCAACTCTCTGGAGTTTCAGAACTGCTTAACTGATATGCTTGGTGACTGACTATTGCAATAGCTTAAAAACACTGACACGAATCATGGGTAAACATTGGCATTCAAAGATGGCGCAGGGGCAATCGTAGGGGTATTTATACGTGGTGCACTCTTACAATTAACGTTCTGGGAGCTCGGAGCTTGCAATTTTTAGATCAGACAGTTCAAATGAGCATGTCATTAAAACAAGATATGACTGCATATGCAACATAGGGTGAATACACAATATGTTAGAATAGCATCTGCAGAATCTCAAATTTTCACACAATACAGCTTTCAAAGACAATCAATGCAATAATATCACAACACATTTCAATAATGGTTGACAGAAAAATATTACTTTGTCCAAAAAATGAGTCCATTCTCCTCACATACTATCCTCTAGCAAGAGAAGACTAGTGTGGAATATTTTCTAAGTGAGCTGGATAGTCTGCCAAGATCCACTCCTAGACAAAGGGGGTAATCATAGAAACCATTTAGTAATAACTCTGGAATCACCGGCCCCTCTTGGCCACACACGAGTTACGCCCAGTTTCCCGGGTCCAATTTTTTCCCTATCCGATTTCCGCCCTTCAACTCCAGGCTCAAACCTGATGCACCTCTCACACTCCTTCCAGATAATACAGGTTTTTAAGAAACTACTTTAGCACTGGGAAAACTTTGAACTAAAAAACTATGAAAATGAGGTGTCAACTCTGCCCAATCAGGATAGCTATGTCACAAAAATCAGTGTATTGGAAGTCTCCAAGGGCTATACACTGTATTACACTATATTCACCTTAGCTAACAGTCAGCTATCGAGCAAAGGTGACTTCTGCGGGAATGCCTCAGAGGCCACCTTAAGACCGATACCGTTAGGACATATGAAATAGGTAATATGTCAGACCCTGTCACTGGAAGGGCGCTCAGGTTATCTTTTTATACTTCTCCCTAGTTTACCATTTGCCAAATGCTTTAGACTATGTTTTAGGTTCTGATGTAGTCCTTTCCGTCTGTGACGGCTTTTTTCAGGATGGACCTCTGCACCGGGCATTCAGCAGAACTTCCAGTCAGTTGGAATCTCCATAGGAAAGAGGATCTTTCTGACACAGATATCCCCACTTTTTGCCTGGTGTCAGTGTGTTGTGACTGTTGTCCACTGGGATCCTGCTAATTAGGACCCCAGGGGCAGTGCTCTCTCTTCTAAATTCTCTGGTAAGTACTTTGTATACCCCACAATTGGCATACTGGGGTACCATTATAAGTCCCTAGTATATGGTACTGAGGTACCTGACGCATTGGTACACCAGGGGTCTCCTATGGGCTACAGCATGTATTATGCCACCCATTGGAGCCCATGCAAGCTGTGTCTGTAGAGCTGCCATTGCAGTCTGCGTGAAATGGTGCTCACACCTTTCACTTTGGATATAAGGTTTCCCATATATATATGGTCACTGCACCTTTAACCTATAAGTCACCCATAAGATAAGCTCTTCAGTCCAAGGGCAGGGTGCATGCTTCTAAGTG
Source organism: Calotriton arnoldi (assembly GCA_963921515.1). NCBI lineage: Eukaryota > Metazoa > Chordata > Amphibia > Caudata > Salamandridae > Calotriton > Calotriton arnoldi. The sequence goes on from CAWUFW010020182.1 coordinate 121,526, forward strand.
TGTGAGTACCCCTGCATGAGCAGACCCCAGACTCCATTCTCTGGGATTTGTAAGTGTGGGACAGACATTATAAGGTATGTAGTGGACACTGGCAAGTCAAGATGTCCAACTACATAATGGCTGACCAGAAGCTGGTCATATTTGGTATCAAATATGTTGGATTCATGCAACTACACCAATTCCAGTATTAACTGCATGATAACATGTACTGAGGCGCTCCTTAGAGGCCCCCCCAATACCTACCTGTGTAGCTGTACAGGGTCTGCCTGCCAGCCCACTGTGCTGCGGACCCTAGACAGTGTTCTGCCCCCCTGCTAATGAGCTTAACTCAGGCAGGGGATGCTAAACAAAGGATTTCCTGTGAAGGAGAGGTGTGACCACATCTCCTTTAGAATTAGGTAGGGTGGGGGCTCTTCCGAGCACCATCAGACTGCATTGAAGGGCACATTTGGTACCATTGATGCATAAACCAGTTTTGACCAGTTCAGGAACCCCTGGCCCCTGCACTGGAACAAAACCACACAAAGGACAGGGGTGTGTCCACCCCACTATCCAACTCCTCCCTAGGGAGGTGCCCAGAGCTCCTCCATGTGGCCATTTGATTTTCAGGCATATCACAAGAGAGAGAGAAGGGGGTAAACCGCTTTACATCCCCCTGGAGAGAGACTGTTAACACAAGACAGTACGGCAGCCACAGGTGGGATGCACGATGTGTGCTCTTGCCTGAAAACAAAAATGTTATAGCCAAAACGTCCATCTAGGACAGTTGCGGAACACCTATACGAGTGCTGGGTGGGGGAGTCATCCTTTTGGAAGAGGAAGACTCACAAGCAAATTGGGTCATGCTTCATCATTGGCAACCTCTCCCCATCCTGGGAGGATAATACCTCCAGGGCCGACTCGACCTCCTGTTGGACTCGGCGTAGAAGGGAGTTCTTAGATAAAAGCTACTGGATAGTAAAGGGATCCAAGTCAGTGAATTAAAAATTCCTTAATGTATCCCGGCTTTTTGCCTTTATTGATGAGTACATCAGGTAAGGTTAAAAATTGTGGGGCGGTGAAGTGAGAACAATGACTCGCACCACCATACAACTAGATCAACATGTTTCTGCCCATCTCAAAAAGCCCATATGGGTCTGGGGCATTCTTCAGGGCCAGTGATCCCTAACTCACTCAGGAGGCCTATTCGTCTATGTTATTAGGTAAGAAAGAAGATTAGTGAAAGGCTCCTAATGTACTCAGGTGAGTCCTACCTGAGAGCGCACAGTGAAAAGGATCTATTCTCACACAAAGGAGATAAAACAACATTTAGTTGACAAATACAATACATTAGAAAAAGTAGGTGTGAAAATAAAAGTGACACTGCACTGCAAGAAATACAGAAGGAATGTAGGCATGCATTATAGTGACAGAGAGCATAGTCATACTGGAAAATCTTAAGTCTGTCAAAAGACATATGATATCTTAGTCTAACCTGTAGGGGATACCAGCTTCTTGTACAGAGAGGGGGACAGTGTCCTTTGTAGTCACACACTAGTGGAATCAGGATTAAAAGGAAAAGCATATTTGGCAATAATCAGTATATTTCCTCCTTGTCTTGAATCCGTGAACCAATCAGACACAAGAGGGAGCAGACATATCAAATGTAAATACAAGAGATAGATTCCAAAAACACAGAAAGACGAAGTTGATTGCTTCACTGTTGCTTCCATTGACTAATAATCATGTTAACTGTCCGGGCTAGACTGCAGTCAGTACATCAATCTCATGGTTGCGCAAGGCCACCCCATACATAGAAAAGACTGGCCACATGAACTGCACAGATATGCCATGCATGTAGTTGTGAATACAGGTTTTTGCCTTTTGGAATGACCCACACTGACACACACACCACACAACATTTAATCTCAACTCCATTGTTCGAAATGATCCACAATTTTGTTTTCATTATTATCAGGCATACAGGGGGACCGAGTCCCGAAATCTATTGCCAATACATACAAGGACCCCAGTGAAAGGGAAAAGGGGGGGGGGAAGTTGACTCGAATGGCGTCTACCAGTGCGGAAAGAGCCCCCGATGGCCCAAGCACGTATGCAGGCAGGAATGGCAGCCGACAGTGCGGCAAGACCCCCCGATGTCCCAGGGTGGCGAGAAGTTGCCTATGATGAAGCATGACACAATTTGTTTGTAAGTCTTCCTCTTCCAAAAGGATGACTTTCCCCCTTCTCCCTAGCACTCATATAGGTGTCCTGTGACTATCCTTTTTGGACGTTTTGGCTATAGCATATTTTGTTTTCAGGCAAAAGCACGAATCGTGCACCCCACCTGTAACTGCCGTACTGTCTTGTGTTAACGGCCACTTGATTCTGCCATGTTGAATCTTGGCCCCTGGGAGCATCTGACTGGCTAGGATAGGTGAGTAGTGTCCCTGACCCCCTCTGATATGTGGGTCACCAGTGAAAAAGTCCTTCCCCTTTTTAGGGTTACTTAAGGGCTCTCCTGAGGGTGGATTCTTAGATTTGCCCCATGTGAGGAGAATGGCGACGAGATGTACCGGAAGCGGCCGATGGGTGATGTTGACCCACCACACAAGCCGGAAACACCCTGCGGTCTAGTGCCAGTCGGAAGGACCGGGGAGGAGCCCCTGACGTCATTGGAAGGGGACGACCAAAAAGGCGTGGACACGGAGATCCGGGAGCGCGGGAGGAGGGAGAGGACGGAGGCAGAGACGACGGAGCCGAGGAGCGAGAGAGACCAGACGAGGACGGAGGAAGTGGACGAGAGCAATGGAAGGACAAAAACCAAGGAGAGTGTTTTGTACACCGCAATCGAGCCCGGCGGCCCGCAGGAGGGAGAGGACGCCCTGGGTCCCGACGCCATGGCCCTGGACACGGGTCGTGGCTTAAGGCGAGTATCACTGAGGGGGTCGTTTTGGTGGGGGTGGTAGGGAGGCACGGGGAGTTAGTTCACGTGTGTGTTACCTTAATTTTGCACCGCGGCGATTCCCTCACGTTTTCCCTCCCTCACTTCCCGACATCTGGTGATGGTTGCACATTCAGAGAGAGAGCCAGAGACCCCGCGTTAACCCCAGGCTTATTTCTTCTTTCTTTTCCCCCGCACCCTGGCCCAAGAGAGAGCGCAGTAAAGCCCCTCCCACTACGAGACTCCGAGAGACCAAGGAAGAACCCGGGGGAGCTGTGGAAGAGACTGTCCCACAACCATTTGTTTTTGTCAAGAGACGTTTGTGTTGGCTCTGTTGTTGAGTCTGCCTTTCCCTCAAAGAAAGGGGCCAAAAGACGGAATAAAAGAACGTAACAATATCTCTGGTGTGTCCAGTGGTCCCTTCTGCCCCACAGACCACCCCAACCCTTACACCCCGATAACAACTTCTAGATCTGACTGCCTGTCGTTTGAAGACTGTTGGTGGACACTGGAACTCTGCTGTTCTTCAAGCGAGGACCTACGGCAAGACTGCTCCAGTGGGAGGATTCCTGCTGCATCTTCGTCCCTGTGCTTTTGCAAGTTGTGCAACTCTGTGGTCATGCATCCTCCAAGTCACCAAGGAGTCAGCCTGCATCCCAGCCAGAACGAATCTCCCTTAGAGTGAAGAAGTAATTTACCTGCATCCGCAGGCACTTCTACGTCGATGACCAGTTTGCTGATCCTGTTGTCCCACGGACATCCCTCAGTTCTGCAACACAGATGGTGGTTTGTTGGTTCTCCAGAGGCCTGACCAGTCTTCCTTGCAACTTGGGCGACTGTAATCCCTCTTCAGCCAAAGTGAACCACCTCCATGTTCACCGCATCTGATTGTCATTACCAAGGCTTATTGGCTCTTGTCACAAAAGATTCTCAAGCTCCAAGAAGCCCCAGCCTCGAGAACTGCACAGCTCCAAGATAGGCATTCTGCCTGCATCCTCTGCATCGTGGACCTTCATCTCATATGTGCTGTTGAGGCTTACTTGCAACTCCCTGTGCCTGCTGCCATAGGGCCCTCGAGGGAGCTCCATCTGTTCCTGCTTGCTCTCCTGAGTGTTGAGGGCTGGCTCTGACTTAGCCTTGCTGGGTTAGTCCCACAGACCTTGCTGGTCTGCAACACAACATCTTCTTCCCAAACCATTGTTTGCGCATGCCAAGGCTTGTTGGTGGACCTGCCGGCCAGTGACCTTCTTGCACTTGTCGATTGGTGTGGGACAGCTCATGGATGGCTCCTGTGCTCCTGCATCATGGCCTGAGCTCCACAGCTGTTGCTTCATCCTCACTGTGCTACAGCAAGACCCTCAAATCTGGGTAGGTATTGTGCTCCTGTGCCTCCTGATCACCTCCGGAGGTTTGGACTCTGTCCCCTCTGCTTTCAGGACCTTCTCGACTGGATTCTTTATCCTGGCTTCACCAGCCTGGTCCACGAGATGCTGTAGGTGCTGATCTTCTACGAACCTCCATTGGCATCTAAGGGTGTTTCCGACTCCACTTAACCCCTTTGCATCTTGGCTCCATGATGTAGATATCCTGGTTCCTGGGGTATCGATGGTTGAGGTGGCTCTCCAACCTTCCTTGATCCCATTGGTGCCTTCAGGGTCCTTGGGGAAGGGTCCAACCGCAACTTATCCGGTGTTATCCTATGGACGTTTGACCCGGTGTAACCCGGGTGCCTTGGGGTCCCTGGCTACTCAGCTTGGGTGGTTCTGTAATTCCTCTGGGGTCCTCAATCCTTGGGTACTAGTCCCATTTTGGTACTCTCCTCACAGTCCACTACTTTAGCATGTGGTCTGGCCCCCCGGTTGGGCCCTATGTGTTTTCCTACTTAACTCTGTCTAAAGTATTTCTTAGTTGTAATTGATATCTCCTTGCAGGAGATATACCAAGTTAGTGTCTAGTGTGTACTAACATATACAAAGTATTTTTATACTCAACAGGTGTGGTCCTTTCTTGTGGAAAAGCTTACTGACTGACTAAAGTGGTACATGCACTTGCTTTACACCCCTCCTGAATAAGACTTAGCAGCTCTCCACAGCCACTCCTTGAATGCTCTGGTTTTCAGGGACCTAAACACTATCACTAAGGGTTACCTGGATTCAGTGCATAGTGCCTCACCATAGGTGGACACTATATACTGAGCCAGCCTCCTACAGGGTTCCTTTCTTCTTGTGCAACGTGAATCCGCCTGAGCGGGGTCGCATTCCTTCGGCTGAAGTTTGGTAGAAGGTATCAATCCTCCTAGAGTGGCTCGCCAAAATGTTACTTGGGTTAGAATTCCTTAGAAAAAACAGAAGACAAGAGGCATTTGGCAAAACAGGAACAGTTTGTTTAATTAAACAGTTCAGCTGGGAGAAGAGTTACAGGCACAAGGTCTGAGGACTGTCTCAATTTACATTTGGTTTGTGCCCTTCTTATATACAAAACACAACAAGTAGTAAAAGTTTCTGCCATACTATATAAGGTGAGGAATTTTGGTTGCTGCCTTTAGAGTCATAAATAATGGTCAAATGGTTACTACAGGTGGGTCTCAACCTTGCGTGGATACAGTATGGCCAGTGGTGAAGGTGTTCAGATGTCCGGCATGGGGAGCGTGTGGTCACTATGTGTGCTAGATCCTGATTGGCTATGCGTTGCTATCTCATGTGGCATCTGACTTTATGGTGTTTTTAGAAGCACATGTAACCCCTTCGGCCATGTGTGCTTTATTGGAGCAATCTAATCTGACCATTGTAATATCGCTGCGTCTATCTGTGGCGGTGGTTCCAAAACTGTGCGCCGCGGCACCCTGGTGCGCCGTTAGAAGGAGCCAGGGGCGCAAGAGTTTCCTGCCGAGTGTTTGCCTGCCAGCTGCGCACCCTCCCACCTGTGACCCATGAATCAGTAATCCTGGGCCTGGGTCACAGAGCCTGCCTGACTACATACTTGCGTGACGAGGTAGATGTTGAGTTCAGAACAGTCAATTCTATTAATAAGGAGAGAGTTTATTTCTATAGATGAACGCACCGATTTACATATTAACAATAAAATGGTGATGTAGCTCAGATTTCATCTGGATTCAGGCATTGCTTTATTTTTGTGTTTCAGACAGACTGCATTTTAAAATGGCACTTTTTGGTGCATGCAAAGTGAAAAACATGAAATGAGGCCTGGTCAAAATGATTTCAGTCTGAAATGCTTGTGCTGAATTAACATGTGTTTTTGCAGTGTAGAAAACTCGTGATTTCAGTTTCCTTTAGAAGGCTCACTGTGGCCTCTTTAGCTTTGCCCAGCTCCTTTTTCTTGTAATCTGCACTCCCTGTTCCTGTCGCAAGAGACTTTGGCTTTGTTGCATATTTAGACAATGCATATTCAGTTCATAACACATCTTCTTATAATGTGTATTAATTAATCAACCATGCACCAACACTACACATGGGGCAAACGCATTTTGCATGAAAAGCTATTTAAAACATTAGAGCATGTTGCTATGAGTATGTATTAATTGTTTGCGCTTTGAAAATTTGCACTAGAGCATGTTTATGCTATGTTGTACATTGCACGCTTTGCATGTGGTGCACAAATAATAGAAAAGCTGCTTTAAATTAATTGCTTTTGCTAGGTAATAATTAACAGGGTATTAGAATGGTGGGAGGTGAACATAATGGGCTTTACTTCATAAATTAATATTCTGTTGTGTTTGTTTTTACTTTAGTATACATTTGGGCCCACTATAAAATGGCTGCCTAGGAATCCAGCATGGCTGAGAATTGTTAGCAGTGTGCTGAATGAGAGACGCATGCGCAGAGCCAGCTGCATGAACTGCCAAGTGCCTCAAGTGAAGACACATGGGTCAAGGCCACAATGAATTGTACACTCTTGTCATCGTGCCAATGTACCAGTATTTGTGGGAAAGTGTCATCCCTGTGTGCCCAGTGAAAGAGAGACAGGAAATTGAGTGATACATTTTGTTGCAAGAAATGTTCTTACTAATACATGTTATGTATGGTGGGCCTGATTCACAGAACTAACTTACGTCAAAATCCTAAACTTACAACAATTTTGGTATTCACAGAATGAACTTACAACTTTTGGGTATTCACAGATTGAACTTACACATATGGGTATTCACAGAATGAACTTACACATATGGGTATTCACATAATGAACTTACACATATGGGTATTCACAGAATGAACTTACATATGGGTATTCACAGAATGAACTTATTCATCCTAACTTTATGTCCGCACTCAGGCCGGAATTTCTGACCCAGTGGCGGAGATTCCGGCACAATGGCGGAATCTCCGCCTCCGGCCCGGAAAGTCCGCTTCCGGGCCGGAATATCCGCATATCGGCCGTTTGAGCATTACCTCAATGCCATACACCTGTCCAACTGCCTACCATCCCCCATGATGAATCATCTGACACACTGCAGCCAATCCCAGCCCTGCTGCACATATGAAAGCAGAGCAGACACACAGAAACACTTTCAACATGTCGCTGAATGTATATGTTACTCTGCCCCTTGCCATGCAGCAAGAAGACTTGAGGAGGAGGAGGAGGAGAGAGAGGATCTTCAGACAGAGGATCAACATATTTGGGATGTCCACTCGAGAAGTAAGGGCCAGATACCGCTTCCCTCCAGAAGTCATCTTGGAGATGGTATGTGATTGGGAGGAGGAACTTGACTCGCCTACATGCTGCTCCCATGCCATCCCAGCCTATCTGAAGGTCCTTTCTGCCCTCCATTGTTTTGCTACGGGGTCATTCCAAGGGTCACCAGTGATGTTGTGGGCATCTCCCAGGCTAGCCAGTCCCGGTGCCTGCATCAGGTACTGCGCTGCATCAATTCTAGAGCCCACCTTCACATACGAATGCCCCATACACTGGCCAGTAGACAAAGGGCAGCTAGGGAATTTTGGGCATCTCCGGCTTCCCACGTGTGCTGGGTGCAATTGACTGTACCCATGTAGCCCTTCAGCCACCCGCCACATTGCACAAATATACTGCAACAGAAACCGATGGTATTCCATCAATGTGCAGGCTGTCTGTGATGCCAGTGGGAGATTCTCAGATGTGCATGCAGCGTTTCCAGGCAGTACCCATGACAGCTTCGTATTCCGTATGTCACCTATTGCCCGGCGGTTGGCTGCGGGAGAATATGGCAACATGTGGTTACAGGGTAAGTACCAAGTACTAAGTAAGAGTGATGTTTGCTTATGAAAGGGCTCAGTTACCATACCCTTGCGCTGCCAGTACGTCACTGTATCACATATGAAAAGTGACACACTGGTGGCACAAGGGGCCTGTCAAGAAGCCCAGCAATGAATGAATGCCACCTTATATCAACAACCATTCTACAATAAGAATCACCAAGCCGCATACACGGTCACAACAGACACTGCATGTACTAAGTAAAGATTATGTTCTGTTCAAATTTCATTTGGAAATGTAACCTATTGCCCTATCTTCCCTCCTTAGGCGATGCTGGCTATGCACTCTCCCCTCAACTCCTCACACCGTACAGACATCCAACCACTGTACCTCAGCTTAGGTACAATCGGGCACACATGCGAACTCGAGCCATCATAGAGCGCACTTTTGGTCTGTTGAAGTCGCGTTTCAGATGTCTCAGCCGTACAGGGGTTGTGCTGACGTACTCCCCTGAAGTTGTGTGCAAGATCATTATGGCCTGTTGTGTGTTGCACAATATTGCTGTAACACATGGCTTACAAATACCTCTTGAACCTCGGCTAGCTCTAAATCTGGGCAACCGGGCCATTGCACATAACCGAGGTCAGGGTATGCAAGTCCGTGATCAGCTGGTTGCCACGTTTTTCACGTGAGCAACCTGATGTGTCATGGACAAAATGTGGTTTGCTGTCTGTTGTCAATGATGAAAAATGGATATTTACCACTCTGTCCAAAAATCCATCTTGAGACAACTTTGCAAACCACACTAACTGTATGTCAGCCACAACTGTTGACATGAGTCAAAGATTGACCGTGCTTCAGGTCATGTGCCAATGTCAGCAATCAGTGTAGTGGATTTCCCAAGGAGTCTATTGACTCTGAGGATGAGATGTACATGTTCTGAGAGACCCTCCTGTACCTTTTGACAATGGGAGTCTGTATGTAAAAAGTGCATGACTATAGGATTTTTGATAGTTGGCCCCCAAATGATTAGCATACACCAATTATGTTGGTCCCACAACGTGAGTGATGATGTTGTGGCTGAATATGCCACTATGTGTCTGGGTAGTACAGCACTGCTACCCCTAATACACTGTAACACAACAGACAACTCTTGTGTTGATCACTAAATATGGACTACATGTACCATAATGCAAAGCATTTGAGAAGTAAACTGGGGTGTGATGTTGTGCCAGCCCCCCTCCCCTAGTCCCAGCCCAAATCTCATTACATGGTCTGTTCTCCCTTTTGTTTCATGTGTAAGAATTAATCTTACACAGTAATCAAATTTTTATCTGTGACAGAATAATAGGATGGCAGTGGATTTGTTCTGTGGTTGTGGATGACTCAGAATGAACACAAAATGGCTGACAACTACTTCCTGTGATGTATTTCCTGTCTCCCACTTCCTGTATGTGATTTCCTAAATGAAAATTTGGGTTCTGGGTAGTTTTCGGAGTTTACGGCCCGAAAACGTAATTTCCGCATGCGCAGCGTAATCTGCGATAGCGTAGCGTACTTTGCACATGCGCAGAGTACTCTGCGATAGAGTTGCGTACTTTGCGCATGCGCAGAGTATGCGGAAAGTACGTTTTCGGGCCGTAAACTCTGAAAATTAACCGGAAGCCTAATTTTCATATAGGAAATCACATACAGGAAGTGGGGGACAGGAAATACATCACAGGAAGTTGATGACAGACATTTAGTGTTCATTCTGAGTCATCCTCTCTCACCGATAAGATCCTGTGACATCCTGCTGCTCTCATCAACCTCATTTCCCCCAAAATGGCTGAGGGTTATGAAGAGAAAGCACCCCCTTTCAGTGAAAGGGAATTGGACATGCTGGCTGAGGGGTGATAGAGAAATATCCTCAGCTATATGGGGGGCCAGAGGAACAGCTGAGCAATGCAGCGCGCACCAGATTGTGGGCCAGAATTGGTGAGCGCTGCAGTACAGTGGGTGTGCACACCAGTAACGTGAGGGCATGCCGCAAGCACTGGGAGGACCTGAAACGCTGGGCCCGGATCAAGGCTGAAGAGCTACTGGGCCAGTCTTCCCAGCACCATGTGCATCGTCCTCGCCTCTTGCCACTGTACAGGAGGGTCCTGCGTGCAGCTCTTCCGACCCTCCATGCTCAGCTGGAGGAGCAAGAGCAGCAGAGACATGGTAAGTGCATTATAGGCTAACTGTGTCTGGAAGTATGATGCAAGTGCAGACAGAGCTGTACCATTCTGAGTCCCATGCCTCCAGTCTCCTAATCTGTGTGTATGCAGCACTCATCATGCAGCAAAAAGCTCAATGTAGTCCATTTTCTGGACTTGGCTGAGTGCATCCTGGGACTTGTGGTATCATCATGACAATTGGGGATTTGAGACACACATTTGCATTACTGATGAAAGTTCCACTGCCAGCACCACTAACTGTGAACCAAGGGAATCATGACTGATGTGTGCATTGGATGATGCATGGTACAGACACTGTCCAGTGTGTGTTTGTGAGGCCAATGGGAATTGTATGGTGTGACTTACATTGCTTTTGCTGAGTTTGGGTTCTGATAGAGACAGATCATCATGTGCCATTGAGTCAAGACAGACTTTGAGAGCCTTGCCACACTCATAAGTGTTGCAAATCTAGACAGTCGTACCCCCAGGAGCTTGAATGCCATTTCCCATGTACAGGTCGCTGTAACAACGAGCCACTACTGTTCATCAGTGCACAGCACTACCTGCTCAACCTCCAAAGGCAATATGTGGCACTGGATCGTCAGCTTGTGAGAGAGGATATCAAAAGCTCAGACTCACAACTTAAGAAACATATTTTCCCAGACCCTATATGGATGTGTTACCCCCAATCGGCCTTAGTGTTGTCCCATCCAATACTACACAGCAGATAACATATGTCCAGACGTGAAAGTGCAGACACTCCATATCACAGGCTTTTTCCAATTTCATCTGGACTCTCTCTGAGCTCCTTTAGTGGACAGTGTTGTAGAACCTACACATGTCGCAGTGACAGGACACACAGGTCACAACAATGCCATAACTGAGGGTTGGCAGTACAGACGTGCTAACCACCAATGATCTTGTGAGGAGTCCATGTCAGACTCAAATCAGGAGATGACAGTGAACATGCACGTAATTTAAGTTTGTAAACACACACAACTCGATAGTGTGATCAGAGGAGAACAAAGTCTGACCTTGGCTCATCTTGATATGTGTTTGAAGTTGAGTTTATTGTACAGTTAATTAACACCTTTACAATCATGCATTACATTATTTGGCATTTTCTATGACTTAAAACAGATCAGTATTAAAACAACATAAAATGTCAATAATATGTGGCCCACAAGTGATGTAAAACAGCTGAAAAAGAAAATTATAAAGTGAAGTGCAGAGTGCAAGGCAGCAGTTGTTGCCTCTGCTTGATTCTTGTTAAAGTCAATAGTGTTCTACTTGTCTAACGGCAAAAAGGAATACTGGTTACTTGCTTGCTGAGGTTTTACTGTGTAGAAAAGCGATGTACGTGTAGGGCAATGGGGTGCTTGGGGAGCTGAGAGCTGGGCGGCTATGGCTGTGAACTTGCTATGGAGAGAGACAAGGGAGCAGTGCATGCTTTAAAAGGCAGCGTAGGTTGCCTGGCTAAATTGGTCTAGTGCCAGGCAGCGAGTTAGAGTGGAGGGGCGGAGATGGATAAGTTGCTTTGTGCAGATAGAAAGTGGAAAGTGCTAGGCATCTGCAATGTGTTGTTGAGGAACGTCAGTTTTCAGCCTAACTAGCAGCAGAGTAAAGTGCTGAGTGCTGGATGAGTGCTGAGAATACTGTTTTCCAGATATCTCACAGTAGGGTAGGAAACAGTGCGTTAATTGGAGATTGTTGGATAATAAATGCTATGATATATACAAGGACTTACAGTAGGATAATGAGACTTTGGGTGTTGGAGGAGGGTGATTTGAGCATCATAAAAGGGAGTTGAAGAGGGCTTTCTACCTGGTGCAAAACCCTGAAAGTGCATGGTGTGCCAGTCTTTGACATTAATCAAGGTTCCCATTTGCTGCGCCTGCTCAGTTCTTTAAGATGTGTGATATACCAATCTTGACATGCTAAAATTCCCGTATAGGGCAGCAGCACAGGCAGTGACTAATAAGAATTCCTTCAAAGAACAATAGTCCGTTCAGCTGTAGTGCAGTCTGCTAACTGGGTGGCCTGCCTTTTATGGTAGTTACTGCATCGGATAGGTATTTTACCAGCCGGCAGGTTAGTTGAACATCCTCGCCAGAAAAGGATGCAAACACTGCTTGTCTGCAAGTTCTAATGGATGTCGTATTGAAGAGGGTCTTAGCAAGATCCGTCATTCCCCTTTTAGGGCCTTGCAAATAGTCAGCAGGTGCACTATATCCTCCTTCCCCTCCCAGCAGAGTCTGCAGATTGCTGGCATCTGTGGGTGTAGCCAGGGCGGCATGTGATATGCAGATGGTAGTATGACTAGGCGGAATCTCAGGAATTTCTCTTTTGTTGCACTGGAAAAGCTGGTAAGAAGATAGGCTTGCGGTGCTGCCTTGCTGTAAGTCTGCAAGGTGACCCAGCCATGAGCGCGCTCTGTCAGGGCAGCTTTGTCCTGTTTGAGTGATTCTTTTGTGATCACATCATTTACTATTTCTTTTAAGCTGAGGATGGTCGCTGGTAGCTACCAAAGTTCCTGCAGTCCCAGTTGATTAAGTGAGTTGTCCAAGTAGCGTTGGGCTGGACATGCCACCTTACTGTTCAGTTCTTCCCACAGATGCATGTTTAGTGTGTCAGGTGGACCCCTTTTGAATTTGATCCAACTTTTGATGAACGATCCTTTGCTGGCAAGCTCTTGCCTTTGTATCCCGAGCTCCAGACTTCATTGTGTGGGGGATGTGTATCCTGGTAGGCCAAAATATCATTTGAATTGCTCTTGTTATTGTACGATCCAGATTTTCAGTTTCTCTCCCTCGCATAGCTTCGCTTACATAACTGATTGATGATATAAGTTTTGCCTGATTCACTTTGCTTAAGGGGAGAAGATTTGGACCAGAGATATTAATCTTGAGGTTTCTTAGTGCCACAGCGGTCGTTACCCTTGATATGTGTCTTAACCTGATGTGTACACCAACTACATAATGATTTGTCTCACATTTCAGTGGACTCAGCTGGCCAAGAGGACCGGGTTCAGAGCAGGACATCTGTGGTGCGCCGGCGGCTACGACCTCTTTCCAGTACTGAGGAAGAGGACGATGAGGCGGGACCCTCAACATCAGCAGGCATGGGGATTGCGCCCACCCCGACTGACCATGAGGACAACTCTGGTGCCACAGACCGGGTGGAGGCTGAGGACATTGAAGGGGGGGTGATGAACTGGACACCTCCGGCCAGGCTGGGGTGGAGAGCCACTCACCCACGGACCATGCAGAACATATTTATTCCGAGGTGTCCACAGGGCAGGCCACTATGCAACCTGGTCCTGCCTTCAGCCCCTCCCTAACTCCTGAGGCCCCCATTCGATGGGGGCCTCCAGCTGCATCCTCTGCAATCTGTCCCCCTCATCATAGCTGCCAGGTCGACACCCACATTGACTCCGAACCTGAGGCACCACACCCCCCACGTGCGACCCAAAATCCTCCCTCTGTTGTTCCATCTGCGGCTGTACCAGAGGACTTGATATGGGCATGTGAGGGTCAGCCAGACATGTCCTCTCGCATCTTGCTGCAATTGTGTCTAGAGGTGCGCATGATGCGAGAGGAAATTTTACGCGCTCTGGCCACCCTCACTGCCGGTTTCACTTCCCTGAGTGCAGTCATGTCTTCTGTTGTGTACCAACTCCCCTCCCACACCACCGTCAATGTCTCCCCCTGTCCGTTACCCCAAACTCTTCCCCCCCTACTCCTCATGTATCCCGACCCCGTGTGGTGCCTGTCCATGCACCGGCCAGCCAGGAGCAGGCATGTGATTCACAGGATCTGGACATTGTGTTCCTAGAGTATGACCAGAAGGACAATTGAACAGTTTGACAGACACTCTGTTTTTGGACAATGATTTACTTTTCCCCTTGTAAATAGACTGGTTTCCCTGACGCTCCCTGACGTGTTATGTTTATGTTGCCCCACCTCAATCCAAGTTCCCTTCTCCTTCTGCAGTAAGGACATCATTTGTTTTCCTTTCTCCCTTCCAGACGGACTGTTGTTTTATTTCTATCCTTACTTATTTGTTCTTTAAACACTTATTTTTATTCATACATTGTCTATCTTGTTTTGCTTCATTGTGAATGTCTTGTACAAAAAATGCCAAGGTATTTGGGTACTCATCTGCTCTGCACATGAGGGCTTGCTGCAATGATGGGATTAAACTTGCAGATGTGTCACACACACACACACATACATCCTCTCATCTCTACGCCAACTCACTTGGTGAACATTAGTCTATCAGGACATGATACACAACAGAGATTTTACGTGGGATCTGATATTTTTTTATTTAAACATATTCACACTGGACAACAAGTTCCTGGGATGTGGTCACTGGGGATTGTGCTTTTTACTTCGCAATTTCCGTTGCCGCTTGGTCAGAGACGTGTTGAGTGCCTGCCAGGACGGTCGGTGATTTCTAAAATTGCTCACTTTGCACCGTTTTGAAATGAAGTCTGTTTTTAAACTGTATTCGTTTTAAAATGAAGTCTGTTTTTAAATTGTATTTACTCTGTGTTTGCTAGCGCTATTTGCACATTTCTGGGGACTATATTGAGGCTCTGGGCACTGCCCGATCCTTGGAATCGGAAGCAGGTCACGGGCTGCCTGATACAGGTTAGCGGGCTAGTCTTCTTCAGCCGCAACCTACTAATTACACGCGGATGCGACCGCGCAGCGGACGCGCGCAGCGGGTGCGCCGCTGGCAGCCAAAGGCGCGCCTAAGGCAAGCCCGTCTGCGCCCGTCCGTGCTCGGACTGGGCTCGGGGCCTGTCTCCCTGGGCCCCGCAACTCGGATGCCCTTATTTACTCGAGAGCAACGCTCCTGAAGTTAGACTCGAACGGCGGGAACATGTGCTGCCCGAGGCTCTTCCCTGAGGAGCTTAGAAACGGACCCTCAGGTACCTGCCCTAAATGTCATACGAAGATGCCCTACCAAATGGAACTGAGTACCAGATCAAAGTACTGGCCAAAGTTAGATCCCCTTGGTACAGGACACCTCGCACCTGTTAACATTATGCTTCTGAATGCTAGATCTTTAATAAAACATAGTGAGGAATGTGCTATGTTGATAGAGGAACACAATGTTATGCTGGCTTTTATTACGGAATCTTGGTCCAATGATTCCTCTGGCCCCGACCTTGTCAAAGCCCTACCGCCGGGATATCTTTGTCACACTCAAGATAGACCCATAAGGAAAGGGGGTGGGCTGGCTGTAATTTATCATAATTCCCTAGAGCCCTCCTTCCTCCCAGCCTCTAACCAGACTTGTGAAGCTTTGTCAGTTAACGTCCGCATCTCTCCTCATGACACCTTCAAAGCCATTCTCCTTTATCGCCCTCCCGAGCCTAGAGGGGCTTTTTTAGAGACGGTTGGTATGTTACTTGAGGAGGGACTCTGTGCTAAATCTTTCACGATTCTAGGAGATTTTAATTTTTATCTTGAGGACCTTACTGACTCAGACAACATAAAACTACAACAAACGCTAAGTGGGGGGGACCTTACGCAATTAGTGCTGGATCCCACCCACACTGCAGGACCACACACTAGATGGTATTTTCTCCAACCATCCAAATATTCATTATTGAGGAGTTTTACCAGTTCCCTGGTCGGATCATTCGGCCGTTTTCTTTGAAATTTTACCTACTAGACCTCGCAAACTTAAACTGGAACTTAAACCAAAGGTTGAGGTAAGGGTCTGGAAAAATATTAACAGCGCGGAGCTAGAAAATCGCTTACAAGCAACGTTGTGCGATTGGTCTTCCTCTGCAGAAGAGGCCTCGGCTAAATATACTGATTGGCTGGACTCTGCCTGCAGATCACTAGTTCCTGTTAAATTATGAGTTCCCAAGAGGGTTTCACCCTCGGCCCCTTGGTATTCGGACAGCCTAAAAATATTAAAAGTTGAATGCAAACGCCTGGAACGCGCTTGGAGAAGAGGCTATACCAATATTACTAAAGAGGCTTACAAAGAAAGTCTTGCTCGCTATAAAAGAATACTTTTGGACACAAAAAAGAAATACTTTGGTGAACAGATCAGTAAGGCCAAATCCTCCACAAAGGAACTTTTTAAACTATTTCTAAACTCACAACTCCCACCAGTGCTAAACCACGGAATGGCCCTGAAATCTGTGAAACCTTAGCATCTTTCTTCAGGGAAAAAGTGGATATCATTTTTTCATCTTTCAAGATTTCTCAAAAGGAGGGCTCCAAGATGGAAGCATGGGGCCCGGCAAAGGACGTCAAGAGAATTCCGATTTTAGATAGCTTCGTCACAGTGGAGGCCCAGGATGTCCTAAAGCTCCTGTTGGGAATCCAATCTGGCTCTCCTCTAGATCCCTGCCCAGCCTCAGTGGCTAAACTTGTTCCAAACATCATTGGGGCGGCTCTTGCCCCGGTTTTTAATATCATCTTTAAGTCAGGTCGATTTCCCAAGGTGTGGAAAAAAGCCTCAATTCTTCCTCTCCTGAAGAAGCGAACTTGGACTCGAATGAGCCAAGTAATTACAGACCCATCTCTCGCCTCCCCTACCGGCCAAGTTGATCGAAAAGGAAATGAATTTCCAACTAAGTTCTTTTCTCAAAAATAATGGCCTGCTAGATCCAACACAATTCGGCTTTCGTGCTGATCACAGCACTGAGCTGGCTCTGATTAAATCAACTGAAGAAATCAGAGAGGCATTAGATCATGGAGGAGCGGCAATTCTGATTATGTTGGATCTGTCCGCGGCCTTCGATACGGTCCACCACGAAGTGTTGTTGGACCGGTTAGCCGAAATGGGGGTTTCCGGCAATGCCCATACCCTATTAAAATCTTTTCTTACTGATAGAATCCAAACAGTGGATTTGGGAAAGGATCGATCGAAACCTTTCTCTCTGCCCTGTGGGGTCCCACAAGGATCGGCACTTAGCCCTACACTATTTAACGTGTATGTATCCCCGCTGGCAGTCCTTATTCGATCATTTGGGCTCCAGCTGACCTCCTATGCCGATGACACACAAATTGTGTTGTCAATCCAGAAGGAGCAATGAGGCTAAGACAGGGCGCGATTGCCACAACTGTGTGCAGGCCATCGCAAGCTGGATGACAGCAAATTGTCTTAAGTTGAATGCGGGGAAAACTGAGGTGATCATCTTCGGTA
Organism: Calotriton arnoldi; assembly: GCA_963921515.1. Lineage (NCBI taxonomy): Eukaryota > Metazoa > Chordata > Amphibia > Caudata > Salamandridae > Calotriton > Calotriton arnoldi. The sequence goes on from CAWUFW010020182.1 coordinate 139,019, forward strand.
ATTCCTCGAACCTTTGGTCACCCAATTGGTGGCCTGCAATTTTGGGTCCACAACCAGTTCCTTCCACCAAGGTGAAGAACTTGGGGGTGATCATTGACGTCAAATTATCCTTCGGGGACCAGATTAGCCGAGTTGTTTCCTCCTGCTTTCATCTTCTGAGGATACTGAGGAAAATCAAGTTCCTATTGCCCGAAGACAGCCTCAGGACAGTAATCACTGCTCTTATTTTTTTCACCTGAATTACTGCAACGGCCTTTGTCTTAACATTCAGAAAAGACATCTTAGCCGATTGCAGGTTGTGCAGAATGCAGCAGCCAGGCTTCTTTTGGGGATCCCAAGGTTTGTCTCGGTTAAGAAGGAACTTGGGAAGCTTCACTGGCTTCCGATGAAACAACGGGTGGATTTTAAGGCCCTTTGCACGGTCTTTAAAGCCCTCACAGGTTCTGGCCCAGCCTATATGAGACAACATCTTCAATGGTACGTTCCCGGCAGAGCATTGCGGTCTGCCGAGGCAAAACTTATAAAAATTCCACGTGCAAAGACAGCTAGTTGGGGGGGCAGGAGCTTTTTCTGCGGTGCTGCAAAAGCATGGAACAGCCTTCCCCTCCATCTTAGAAGTGCCACTGAGCTCCTTTCCTTTAGAAGGGGGCTGAAAACCTGGCTTTTCCCCTGAATCCATCCTTCATCCAGCAACCAAGTTGGCAACTCTTAGCGCCAGGACACCTTAGGGTAGCAGTGCGCTTTACAAGCCTTATTAACATAACATAACATAACATGATCGCTGTGAGGGATTAAGTCTGGGTTGACGCAGAGGTTAGGTTGGTCTCCGGCATGTGCCTGTACAGGGTGAAGTCCATGTGCAGGGGCGGATTGTGTCTGTACACTTGGTGTATGTGCATGGACAGGGTGTTGTTGTGCAGGTGGTGGTAGTGCCTGTTCTGGGGGTGGTGGTGGATGTGCATGTGGGCGAGGGCTGGATGGGGGCGGTGGTGGATGTGTACCCATGCTGTGGTCCTGTGCAGTTTGTGGTACAGGTGTGTGGGTGTGATGTGCTGCAGGCATATGTGATGGCTCCCCTCCCTGTGTTGCCCATGAAGGTAGACTTTGGAACACTGTCATCATGCCGTCCATCATCTTCATGGCCAAGGCATGGTGTCTTAAACTCTCTTCCCTTTGGAAAGATATCATGTCTCTGATATTCTTGGACATGTCTTGCAAGGTTCTATCCAACCTCTCCAAAACATGGGTCTGTCGGTCCACCACCTGAGGGAATTGGCGCAGGGCCTCATACATGTCTGACAGGGTGGCCCCTATGGCACGTATGTCCTGCCTCACATCTGCCTGCTGTTGGAAGAAGTCCTGCTGCCACTGGCCACCACGGACATGTGCAGGCCCTCCATGCAGGGCCCGGCCATAGATGAGTCCACCAGGTCCAAGAGCTGGGGGTGTGTTGGCATGTGGAAGCCTGTGGACAGGTGAATGGTGCCCAGGGGATGCCTGCACCACAGCAGGGTTGGTACTTCCCTCAGATGGTGAAGATAATGCCTGGGATACACTGTCTGGGGAGGAGTGTGTAGGGGAACCACCATGTCTGTCCCGGATGTGAGGGCTGTGAGGGAGTGAGGTCTGTGTTAGGGTGGGGCTAAACTATGGCTGGTTATCTCTATGCTGTGGACAGGCAACCTTTTTCATTGGACGAGGATGACACACTTTGCTGGGGGGAGGGTCTGATGCCTTGCTAAATGTGGGTGATCGGTGCAAATTACTGTCCATGGCATCAGATTCTCCATCCCCTGAGTGGATGCGCAGACACTCACTATCGTCCGATACTTCCTCCTCCTCAGGTAGTTCCTCCTCCTCCTCCTCCTCCTCCTCCTCCTCCTCTTGCACATGACTTGCAGCTGACATCACTGCCTGGAGGAGCAGTGGATTCTCACCTCTAATTGCCCGTCGCCCAACACTGGTGGAAGGTCCTTCCTCCTCATCATCATCATCACCTGGAACACAGAGGTAGCAACAGGATAAGTAATTGACCGAGTATGAGATATCGTGAAACACAAGGGTTGGTTCTACTGTACTTTGCATCGACAGATGATGCACATGTGACCTGGTTTTGGTACCCCTACAAGTGACAGCTCACACATTGGCACTGAGGTGTGAAACGTAGATGTACACTCAAAAAGCACACTTACCAGCTCCATCCACAACTTTGTGTCCTTTTCTGCTCCCCCGTTGTAGGTTTTGTTGACAAAGTGGTCCCCGATCCAGCAGCTGTAGTGGGAAGTGACACCAATGTCAATCATCTGCATTACCAATTTACAAAGAGGCACATGTGACACTTATGATATGGATGGAACTTTGTTAACAACAACTGCAGGTTATTTGCAGAAGGGGATTTTCATCTTTGTCATGGTTTACATAGGGTAACACTTCACACCACATTTACCTGATGTACATGTGCGAGCGGGTTTCACTGCTGCAGCCAGGATGTCATGCATTCCCCGGGATGATGTTGTACGCTGCACTGGCGTCATTCTCTCCAAAGCTGTGTTGAGACATACATATCCATATTTCAGTACACCAGATAATAGCTATGAGCTAACATGTATATGTCATTGTCAATGACCACTGATAGGATATTCCTGGACAATGTGCAGCATGTTTACCTCATGGACTTTAGATGTGTGCCCCTGCTGACATGCAGCAGTTGCCAGCTGTTACATGCACACAGCACTGACATCAATGAGATGACACATCAACAGACAAACGTATATGAGAAGGTTACTGATATAGGAAGGGAGGGGAAAAATGATCTGGACGCCAGCATATTGCAATGCTTACACCTTCACCGTTAAGACTAATATGTCTCATGAGTATGATGTTGTGTGTTGACAAGTTGAAAGGAGTGTACAACCACAGGCTGAGCAGTTTCACATTTGCACATCAGTTCAAACATTGCATAGCAGAGTTCATATGTGAGATGTGCAATAATCACGTACATTTTGTGTGTCATTTGTGCTTTCCTACCAATGGATTCACAAAGCTCATTTTGGCTTGAGAGATCACACATTTGTTATGTCCAGCATTTGAGTGTCATCTGTTCCCATTATCCACTTCCTACATCATGGTTGAACTAAGCTGACAACGGATGATGTTTTGTACAGCAGACATCCTTACCTCACATACCATACACTCAATTATATAGGTGGACACAGTAGAAGAGGAGGCAAGCAGAGTGCAACAATTGATTAGGATAACACATTGTGGTTAAGTTGTGAATCTTTCATGGTTGACGCCTACACTGGATTTGGTTTTGCCCTTTCAGCCACGAGATCTTGGACTGTGACTTCCTGATGATTCACCTTGGCAGCCCATACATCCATCACAAATGTACAGAACTGGCATCATTGCAAGCATCATCCACACCAATTTCAAAATGTTTTTGTCCTTTGGAATTCTGCTACGGAGTTATCATATCATTGATTTACAATCCAGTTGTGTCTAGTACACTTCATGTGACACTATATACTATTTTTATGTCCATTCTACACTCATTTGTCATATGTTTTGTGACATCCTTTCACTAGCCACCATGGTGTGACCTGGTATATGTTTCAATGCCATATGGAGGCATATTGTGATGCAGGAAAACAGTTATGTGATACACATACAACATACAGCAGATATTAGAGGCACATTCATGGGCATGGGCATTCAGGTTCATTGTTCCTGAGTTTCCTTACCATGGCCCCGCACCTGCCTAGTGTGTGGTCCCCGACCAGATGTCACAGGCAACCTTGTAGCAGAAGTCAATGTGTGTCTTTGACTCTGGGAGGACATCATTGGACCTACAATGCTAAGTGTGTTTGCAACTTTACATACCGGCTGCCACATGTGAAGCACTCAATTTGAGGCACAAAGGATGAGCACAAGCAGTGTGGGCACTACCGTTGCAGACGTCTCTATCACAAATTATAATAAGTGATCCCATATTCAACTTATTATGGCCACTCTGCCTAGTAGCAACGTCTATCAAATTGACACAACAACAGTTCCTGGCGTAAGGTCCACAATCATGTTTTGTTAATGGACCAGAAGACATACCCTACAATTATGACATCTATGACCAGCTGGTTAGACTTGACAGATTCATGTATGGAAAAGGAACTTTGTAAGTTGGACAGACTCTATTACTGATTTATGAATCTCACTTCTTGTTCATCATTGTCATATTTGTTCTCATTGGATTTTTTAAATTTAGTCTACTGATATTTTTGCAATTTAGAGGTGGATACATTCAGAGTTGGTCTGGCACTCAATTCCACAATCGAGTTCCCAGTCCTGGAGCAGTTGGTGGAATACATGTAATGTTCATAACACACAATGACAAAAAGAGCCTAGATATGTTATAATTTTTATTTTGCTATTCCCAGATCTATTTTGCTGAAGGTAAATGTCCTTTGAGGATTCGTATAGTTGTAAGGCTAGTTTTACCTCTCCAGTTGCCTTTGAGATGCAGACCACCATGGTCACTCCTAGGAGACTCATCCCTCCTGGCTGGCCCCTGACCCACTGGTTCTTCCACTGGGGACTCTCTCCCCCTCTCACCCCTCAATCTGGACTTCTGCACCCTCCACTTAGGAGTGGCACTGCCAGACATCAGAACTGATGGAGGCCTGCTTACAGACACTCCACATTCTCCTGACACTAGGAGATCCCCCTCAAATGGACTACTAGTACAGCTTAGGCTCCCTACCTGGTGTTCCCTTAAGGAACCATCAAGGCCCTGAGACTGAGGTTGGGTACTATCGGGACGCATCCCAGTCTCACTCCCTCTCCTCGAAGACAGGATGTGAGGCCCTACAACCCTCCCACTACAACGGGACCTAGCTGGGCTACTCTGAACCTCTTCCACCACTCTGGGCTGGAAGATACCTGAGCCACTCCTCTTAGGGTCACTCCCCAATGCCTCTTCAGAACCTCTAGTAACCACCCAGAGGTCTGCCTCCTGTGCACGCTCCCTGGGATCAGAGAACTCACACTCCAACAGGTGTTAGCTCAACCCCAGAAAACAATTACTGAACATGTGCTCTCTGACAACAAGATTGAACAGCCCCTCAAAATTATTTGCCGTGCTACCCATCACCCAATCCTCCAGTGCATCACAACATACATCCACAAACTCCCCCCAAGACTGGTGAGACAGTTTTCTACTGCCCCTGAACCTCAACCTGTACCCCTCTTCCTGGGAACGAGGCACCATACTCTGGGATCTGGGAGTGGGACTTCCTGCACTGGACTCCATATTGCTGCCACCACTGGACCCCACCCTCACTGGTGAATCCAGACAACTAAAACTGTACTCAGGGGATAATCTACCCTCCAGAGCTAGTTTCTCCCTGACGAAGGCCCTCTCTGCCTCCGCCATCCTCTCCTGCGCTAAGACCCTCTCAGTCTCTAGCTTTTTCTCTTCAAGGCCCAACGCCTTGAGACTCAACTCCTGGGCCAACATGGCCTTTTCCTCCTCTAAGGCTAACTTCCTATTCTCCAACTCCAATTTCTGAGCCTCCATGTTCTCATGGCTCTCCTTCTGGAGCTTCTCTAAAGCCAGCTGATGCTCCCCTTCTTCCCTCCTATCCACCCACTCCTCTGGGGACAGAGAAAGGGATGTGGCACTCCCCTGGCACCGGACCCAGCAAGGGACTCCCTATCTATGGGGTCCTCACTCTCTACTGGCGTCCCTGCCCTGTCATTTTCTTCCTCCTCTTCAGACTCTTCAGGCCCTATCTCAAAACTACCACTTTGGTATGCAGAGGGATAATCAGACAGGTCCCCGCCACACGCTAAGGGTTTTCCCCTAAGGAGTGCTTCATAAAGGAAAAGCTTTCTGAGGATGTTACCCACTATTGGTATCCCTCTCTCTCTGCAGAATTCCTCTAACTCCTCCCGGGTGTACTCCCAAAGGTCATCCTCATTATAGATTACTCCCATCTTGGCAGAATACACAACCACAGTGCAACACAAGAGACCTAGGCGTCTGAGCTGAAGCAGGAATACACAATTCAAAAATGACACTTTTAAGAAGAAATAAAACTCAGGAAAAATAATCCCTAAACATGTGATTTCTCTAAATGCAGAGTTTGTAGTGCAACCAGTTGTCGCTGTGGTACTGCGTAAACGCAAGTCCTATCCTCACCGCTCACAACTAATGTTAGAAATGGGACTTCTGGTTGGCTAGAGCTTGCGCCTAAGCCAGGCAGAAACCACCACTCTAGTCAGGGCAAGGGAGTTACACACTGAAGATAACCCCTGCTGACCCCCTTGGTAGCTTGGCACGAGCAGTCAGGCTTATCCCAGAGGCAATGTGTAAATCGTTTGCTCAACACACACATACAGCAGCAACACACTAGGCACACCACAAAATAAACTCCACACAAGTTTATATGAAAATAGCCTTTGTATTATCCAAAACACATTAGAATCATAATCACACATATACACTGTGCCAACTGGCACTAGGCAATATTTACAGGGGATTATATACAGGACAGGGCCAATCAGGCCACTGTCAGAACCCTTAGAAAGCACTAGTAGCACACATAAAACACAACCAGTGACTACTGGTAAAATACTGTACTTGGCAATATCTCTAGCAACATAAACGCATTATGTCTGCATCACATTAGGCATCAAACTCATAAGCATAATCACATTACGCAACCTCTGTAGGCATAAACACACTATGCAATAGGCATCATAAGCATAAACATATTATGCAATAACTCACAATTAGGAGGGCACCTTAGTGACACTCCCCAGGTGCATACATCTCCTTAGGGCCTTGCGCCCTATCACCACCATAAAGCTGAACCCAGGCCAACTGCCCTTTCTAGGGGACCCAATGCCCTTTGTCCATAATGTCAGGGCTTGTACTGGGGCCTTCCACTGGCCCTTTTGCTGCCAATGCAGCCAAAACCACGGTGGGCAATGCACTGGGGCAGGGGGTATGTATCTCACTCCCTCCTTGCTCCTCCAGAAAGGCTAGTTTTTCCTCTCCAGTTGCCTTTGAGATGCAGACACTATGTTTCGCCCTCTGTTCTCTGCTGCCTATGTGTACATTTTGACCATCTCCTGCCACGTTTGACTTACCAGTTAGTGAGGGTGGTCTGCGTTGCTCTGGATGATGTCTCCTCCCAGAAGATGCTGGGACCTCTGCTACTGTGGCTGTCTGTACTCTGGCTGAATGTGTAAAGGGGTGAGAAGAGATACACATCAACACATGGAAAATGTACATGTTGCACTTGTCAGACATTTCCTCGTATCTTCTGCATGCTAACAGTATTGTGAAGTACTGCCACAGCCGGTGCAGGTAGGAGTGGTGGGGTGTTGGTGATGTAATGGCATGGCAGGGTGGGAATTAAACAATGGATTCTGGGAATGACATTTTTAAATAAGGATTCTCTCACCTTCTGTTTTGTGATTTTGGAAGGGCCAGGGTGAGTTGTTTTTATGTTTATTTGGACTTATTTTCTCCATTCCGTTGTGAGTTGATTTGCCTCTGCACTGTACCCCCACCCCCTTACGTTCTTGACTGACCCAGCCGTGTCTGGATTAGTGGAAGGGGCACTTTGACAATTGCTACTTAGCACTGTTCGGTATATACTGCTTCAGGCCTGGGCCTTTGTATTTCATAGTGTGAAAGGTATTTGCCATTTCTAATACAAAGGATTCTGGGACTTGTGGTGCAACATACAGAGAGAAACACATGAGCCTCTGACTGACTACATTTGTATATGAAATTTGGACAACTTCCTTACTCACAATAGCAGTGCGACACAGACATGCATTTTGTATACTTGTTCTTGTCATCCCACTTACCTGGTGCCACATTGTGGACATCACTCACAGGCAGCCCATGGAGCATGTGGGGGTGGATTGTAGTGAGGATATCCTCCTCTTGTGGGGTGAGACGGAGGCGGATCAAAAGTGTGAGGCAGGGAGAACTCTGTTCAGCTGGATCCTGGAGTATTTCTCCTTTGCACTCATCTTTTCATCGTGCCACTTCCTCTTTATTTCACGGACTGTGCGCACATCCTCCCCCAATGCTGTGACAGCAGTGGCTAACTGCTGCCAGAGAGCTGCTTTCTGTGTGCCACTGGTGCAGTAAAGTGGGAGACCATATAGGCGTTTGTGGTGCCTCACAACAAACTCCACAATCATGGTGGTCTCCTCAGTTGTGAAGTTCTTCTTCCTCCTCAGAATGTACATTTTGCAGTGGCGATGAACAGCAAAGCAAACAGGAACTCTCTGTGGCCAAAGCTGGGCCCTGAATGTGTGCTGCTTTTATGTGGTACTGGTTTTGCAGTTGGTCTTAATTGACTTCAGCTGGAGCATGGTGATGGATGGTAGGCACTTGAAATGCTCAAAAGGGAGAAATTGCTGGCTTTCCAGCCCGGAGGCGGAGTTTCCGGCCCAGGCGGAGATTCCGGGCCGGCGGCGGAGAGTCCGCCATTGTGCCGGAATCTCCGCCACTGGGCCGGAAATTCCGGCCCGAGTGCAGACATAAAGTTAGGATGAGTAAGTTAATTCTGTGAATACCCATATGTGTAAGTTCATTCTGTGAATACCCATATGTGTAAGTTCAATCTGTGAATACCCAAATGTGTAAGTTCATTCTGTGAATACCAAAATTGTTGTAAGTTTAGGATTTTGACGTGAGTTAGTTCTGTGAATCAGGCCCATTGCTCTTAGCAGTAAGCCCTTATTGTCAGAACTGGTGTGGGTTGGATTTGCAATGAGAACAGGATGGTGAGACCCTCATGTCATCTATGCTAACCAATCACAGTGCGAGCTTCTACTGAAACTGCAACATTCTTAGTATAGTCAGCCAAGAATTAGAGTATAAATAATGACCGCTTAGGGGGCGTGTCAGCCCTAGACGCCTTAGAAGTCTTAGAGGGAGGAGAGGAGAAGAAGCAGATCTGACACAGGCATCATATGGGTTAGGTATGTGAACATCGCAAGTGCAGCCTGGGAGGAGATTGCGTCCGAGGAGAGACAGAGGGAGGAGGGGTTATTGCTCATATTTTTTTTCAGGGAGTCCTTGCACGTCATCTTTTTGGCAAGGCAGATCACATTCCTCTGTGGTCTTGTGAAGGGAGGGCAGCCTCTCAGTGTGAGACACAGAGAGACAGATTGAACAGACCAGGGCAGAGAAAGCAACTGATGGAATAGGTTTAGATTTAGATGCTAAAACTTTAAGTTTCATGCTTTTGACTAACTGGTTTTGAAAAGATTTATTTGTCTTATTCATTTATTTCTCTTTATGGGAGATTTTTGTCAATTATTAATTATTGATTAGGCTTGCAAAACTCACTCTTGAATTATATTTTTCCTGAAACTCTTTAAAGAGTTCTGACTGACATTTTATGCCTCATTCCCTTTTCTTTATGGAGTGTTTTGTATGCAGTCTATAATATGTTCTGTATTCATTCTATTTTTCCTATTTTTCAATTCTGTAACCTGATTGATATTTGACTAATGAATAAAGGGTCAGAGAAACTTAACTTTTGACTAGAAAATAAAACCCTTTAAAAATACTCACAACTATCTTTATTGGCTTAAATATTAATTGCATTTTGATTTTTCATGTTTATGTAAAGTCTCCTGAAGGTGATACATGGTGGGAAAGGTCCATCACCTTTAAAGTGGTAAACTAGAGGTAAATTATGTTTTGCATTGAGAAATTACCGTGAAATTACCGCTGGATCAGTTTCTGGTAGCAGAGGTAAGGATAAACACCATCACCAAAAGGAGCATAGTTTAGTTTAAAGCCTAAATAGCGCTAGAAAAATAATTGCCCAAGTTAGATAAATGTCCAGATTCTCAAAAAGTCCTGATTCCAATGCTCAAAACTTGAAGACTGGCAAAGCAGTACTGGAAGGTGATGCAAGAAGGCGATTGCTGGAGTGGTGTGAGTATCAATAGGGTTGTGAAATGTTGTTAATGTGCTAGAAGGTATGTTTTGATTTTTGAAGTGTTGAAAAATAGTAAGGGTTTTGGCTGTTGGTGAAATTTTGCTCATTTTGACTTGATGGTTTTATTGATTATATTGGTAATTTCATAGGACAGAATTATTGATTATTGATTATTGATTTATGTTTAGCAAAAGAGTTAGCGTCTTGTTTTATGTTGTCCGGAAAAATTCCCGGGGAATGAATAGCGGGTGGCATTCTGAACACATTCCCACAGTTGAGAGACAAACCTATGCTGTGGTACCCACAAGTTGATGGATTTGTTGACATTTTAAAGGAGTTATGTATTAATTTTAAAATGATTTTTGACACTGCCATGCAAACTGAATTGTGGTTTGAATCTAAAGTTGTTGTGCAAAGGCCAGGTGAGGAGACAATGAAAAAGGTTTGCATGAATGCCTGTGCTGACATTATTGACAAGTGGGCAGGCCTACCTGCAGTTCTAAAGGATATCTTGGTATTAGCCAGGGGTCACAGGGAAAGGCCCCCTTTAGAACAAAGCACCCAAACATCATCAGGCGGGGGAGATTGAGAAACTAAACAACTTAATACTTCATCTCCCTGAAGAGATCAAAGCAACCAAAGATCCTCAAGTAGGGCCAAGCAACAGGAGCAATAATAACACCCTCGAAGCCCTTGCGAACGAGGACAATGAGGCCCGCTTGTGCGACACTACAACCAAAGTCCCCCAAGAAGAAGCAGTCCAGGTGGCAAAGGCGGAAGGAGCTGTGGCAGAGGCAGAAGCCCCCCTGTCAAGGAGGGCCAAGAAGAAGCTGAAGAAACTACGGGGAAAAAAAAAACCTATAAATAGAAGATCACTATTAGTATCAACATCGAACCGTGGCGGCAAGGAGACCACCAACAACTTAAAGCCACTCTTTCCTATTTTTAACCTCAGACAGTCAACTAAGTTCAAAACGAGAAGTGAGGTGCACATCAGGACAGACGAGGATCAAAGCTGACAGAACTCTCCTCCAGAGGAGGGCCCAGAATCAGCAGGGCAAATAACAGTGAAGCCCCGAGAAGAGGCCGTTCGGCTGCCTTCACCTCAGAAGATTGCTAGTACACAAACCAGGGCCATTACCTTTCCGGGAACAGAGCCTCAAAACAGCGCGATGCAACATCCCATAATCAATCAGACTGTGCAGTATGACGATCAATTAGGGGCGGGACAGCCTAAAGGGGCAGCAGATGGACTCCCGGCAAGTGATGCCCAGAGTAATCAACTAAATATGAACTTCCAGAGGCTCACTCCCTGGAAGGAGGTCTCGACCTTGCGCACCCTCAAGAATAACAACGATCAAGTAATCTACGAGGTGCTGCTCACTCCTAGATATAATGCAAAAGGCTCCTATGATATTTTGAATAGGTCTAACATCTTACGACTCCTGGGTCATCTTGATGCTTTGGCAATGATCACCTCAGATAACATATAGAGTGGGTAAAGTTCAGACGTCTGGAGAGGGATACACATGGGGATTCCACCATAGTCGACTTCTCCCAAGTGCAAGTTCAAGAGGTTGTTCTTGGTGAAGCCCCACATCTTACAGAATGAGGAACTGAAGTTACCGCACTCAGCATGCTGAAATACCCTCACATTCTTATACCCAAACATGTTCAGGGGGAATCCACATCAATCTTCAAAGGCATAACGAATAAAATCAGGAGAGAGAGAGAAAGCTGGTCGACCAAGAAGCCCAATAAAAATCCATATCACGCACAGGGAAACGCAGCGCAGAGTGCAGTCGCTTCAGCAAGAGCAGGCCCATAAGGTGGAGCCTCGGCAACAGCGTCCCTAACCAAAGAAATGAGAATGCCAGAAGAGGACGTACCCCAAGTATTGAAGAACAAGGTAAACTAACCCTCATTTCATGGAACATCGCCAGGCTAAGCACCAACTTCAAGCATAAGGCTAAACAAGATTATCTCGCAAAGGGGGACATTTTGTGCTTCCAGGAGACCTGGGCCAAGTCAAATACCCCAATAAGCAGCTTCTATGAACATCACAAACCAGCTACTAAAAATAACATCTTTGGTCGTCCATCTAATGGTCTTTCCATATTCCTAAATCATGCTCAAAAATTCAAAACCACAATCATAAAAGTAGAAACACCAGACATCCAAGTTATTACAATCGAGGGGCTGAGAAAGGGACAACAGCCCCAGTTTCTACTATTAATTAATTGCTACATCAATCGATCAAAACTTCAAACTCAACAGGCTATGGAATCCTTCATTAACATCTTGGAAGATATACTCATAAGATTTGAGCAACGCAATGTGATAATTGCGGGAGATTTCAATACGAGGGGTCCATAGCAAGTGCCAGTGTCATCTAGCTGTGGGAAGAAGGCGGGCCTGTTGCCCTCCCTTCTCAAAAACTTCAAGCTCCAGTCCACCCATGGAATAAAAAAAACAGTTGCCCCACTTGGAGCCCACTGCCGAGTTTCAGGGATGTATCCACTATAGATTATATTTTAAACAAAAAAGAGGAGGCACTCAAACTAAGCGCCTTCACTGTGGATGACAGAGATGAAAGCGATCATAGGCCACTTCGTGCCATTTTCAATCTGGCCCCGGAATCAGGGGGTGTCCAGAAATCAATTGGCGCATCTTTAGGCAAAGAACGATATCTAGTACCTAAAAGATTAAAATGGACCGCTAACCTAAGCACCAACCTCCTGGAGTATGTAGCCGGAAGGGAAGAGGCATTCCAGACTCAGCAAACTAAGAACATCATTGAACTCTGGGAGATGCTAATAATGGATTTACAGTGCTATCTGGGAAATGCCAACGGACCAAACAGGAGCCATAACCCTATTAAATCTGCCCCGGAATATAGAGCACCGAAATGCCTGAAACAATCAAACGTGAGCTCAGAAAGGCTATTAAGGCAAAAAGGAATGGAGCCCCTTTGTCAAAGTCGACCTCAATTTCGGCCCTGCGAACCGCATATAAAAAGAAAGTGTGGGAGCTGAAAAGATCCCATATGGAAAGGAATTGGCTCAAAGTGTTCTCACTAATCAAAGGAAAAGATAACGGCAAGTTATGGAGCTTTATTAACAGCCTGAGCTCCCGTTGCCCGCCCAAAGAAAATAATATTGGGGCAATGTGTGGGAACAGTACGTGAAGGTGCTGAACACAGGCGCATCGATCATGGAGGGCCCTTCCAGCACAGAGTGGGCCCAGGCCGCAGCAAAAGGTAACAAGCCACAAATGGCGCAGGGAGAGCCCATAGCGCCCAGTCAGTTCGATGTATATACAGTGGGCGAGACCGCCAGGAACATCAAGGCTACTAGAACCAACGGGCCCCGGACCAATTGGTATTCCAGCCAAGTCTTTAAATTGGCTCCAGCCTTTTTTGCATCTGCCCTTACTTCATTATTTAATCGCTCATATCTCACAGCAACAGTTCCACATTCTTGGAAAGGCTCTATTCAGTTTCCAATATATAAGAAGGGAGATCACTCAAATCCTGCCAATTACAGGCTCATAGCCCTGCTCGACATTGAAGCAAAGATCTACGCCCGACTATTATTAAGGGACCTAGAAGACTGGGTGGACAAGAACGGCATCCTCCCGCCCTACCAAACTGGTTTCAGGTCAAACAGCTCCACTATGGACAACATCTTAGCGCTATCTTACCTCTCGAAGCAAACGGCAACAAGCAACAAGCTGCCCCTGTTTTGCTGCTTTATAGACTACTCTACGGCCTTTGACAGAGTTAATCGCGGACGACTATGGGCAAAGCTTGAAGCCTGGGGTATCCAGACCTCCCTTTTAAAAGCTATAAAAGCCCTCTATGAAGAGACATGAGTTGGGTCAAATTAAGCCCAACAACTGTAACCTCAAGAATCGACAAAAACACCAAACTAAAGCAGGATTGTGTTCTGGCCCCTCTATTATTCAATTTGTATATTGCAGACCTTGGGCCCTGCCCTGAAAGACGCTTGCTTAATACCACCAAGATTGGGCCAGATGACCTTGGGGACCCTCCAATATGCAGACGACACAGTGATCATGGATCACACTAGGGCGGGGCTCCAAAGAGCATTAAAAAGTCTGGCAGTATACAATCAGGAAAATAGCCTGCAAATCAATGAAAATAAGACAAAGATAATCATCTTTGGTAAATACCCCCACAAAAAGCAAGCAACATGGTCCCTTGGCGAGCATCGAATTAGAACAACTACTGCCTATATTTACTTGGGGGTATGGTTAACAGAGCGGGCCACGGCATCCAAACATATAAGGGAGCTAAAGCCGAGAATTAATAAAATAATTCTGGCTCTTAGACGACTAAGCTCTTGTCTATCAAGTCCATCGATAGAGCCCATGTTGACTGTACTCAGTGCCAAACTAATGCCTGCAATTACTTACGGTCACTTAGCCTTTCCAGGCGCCCTAACGAAAGTTATCAACGCAGCTCAGGCAAAAGCATATAAAGCTGTTCTGAAGGCACCCAGACATGCTAGAAACACCAGGTTAAGGCTGGAAATAGCCCTAAACAGGCCTGACTTGGTTCTTCAGGGGAACCTAATAAAATATTACATCGGAGCATTGAAAGCCCCAGAAAAGACTTTTAAACACTCTTTAAAGCTGATCTTCAGGACTGAGGGTTCCCCGTGGGACCAAGCCATAGATTTCTTGAAAATAGAGGCAGGGAGCATGCCCCTTCATGAAATCCCTTACTCTGCTTAGGCCAAAGCTGTGAAGCGCCAAGTTCAGACTCTGTCCTTCGAACTGGATCGATCCTCACTCCGGTATAATTCTTTCACATTGTCGCTAGACAAGTCATACACTCCTTGGAAAGCTCAACCTTACATGCGCGACTCTCTCTCAGCTCAAGCAAGAAAGAAAATCCAGTTTTTTCGCCTCACCACCCTCAGGATTCTGGACTTCAACCCCAAATGGGCACGAAAAGACAACATTGTGTCTTTCCGGCTATGTAACAGCCACAGGGCATCCTGGCTACACCTTTTATGCTGCTGCCCAAAACAAGCATCGGACCGGCATCGCCTGTTGCGCCCAGCCCTAAAGGATAAGGGCTTGAGAACGTGCAGGAATGCCTCGGACTGGTGATTTTCAGAAATAACTACCTGCTAGAGTCTGCAAGTTCATTCATCAAATAAGAATAGCACTTGACCCCCAGCAACATGTCATAGACCCCAGGGCTTCAACTTCCAGGTAATTAAATCAGCTGGTGCCCCACCCTGACGGAAGTTATCCAACTTAGGGGCCCGCAGTGTGGCCAATTAGACTACAAGAGAGAGCTGGTCTACGAAGGGGCTCATTTAGAACTGATAACAATGGCTGATGGATTCTATAAAAACAGGGATTTTTATAGGACTAAGCAAACATTGGGGTGAACTTGAGTGCCCTCATAATTTTAACTCATTGTAACGCAGTCTCTTTTAGGGACATACTGTTAAAAACTGCGCCCTTGCAGGCATGGTGCATTTTATTTATTCAATGTGTTTTACTGTAAAGATTTTAAGTAATCGTATGGTTAATAATAAAGATACTTCACCGTATTCCACCTTTGGAACCTCCCATCAGAATGTTGGGAAGGAGTTCAGGTTAGAATGTTGGGTGAGAGGACTGAGAAGGCGAAGGGTGTGACAGCGTGTAATTCGAGCTGGAGATGCGTTGTCATTTGGAATAAACGTTCTTCATACTTACTCCGTTGTCGCTTCATCTTTCAATAAAAGGATATTGAACAAACACTCTCTGCACTGTCCTTTTCTGAGGCCCACCATATAAACTGCATCAATGCTCTACCTCCATCCATTCTATCTGTGGATTTTGTACTGTCCCACCAACCATTTTCAGACCTGCATCTCAGCGCCAACCAGACCACCGTCAGCAAATTGAAAAAAAACTCCAAATCCCTTCTTCACATGTGCTCTGAGCCCTTCTGCCAAGCCTTCTCAGTCACCCTAGATCGGAGAGAACTCCACTTCTGAAACTCAGCCACCATTTACTACCTAATGCTGAATGCAATTCTGCTGATCTCAGAGCTCATCCGTTTTCAGTTTCAGCCTGTACCTCTCCAAAGTGCCCTGGGTACCTCACCAGCCTCTGTGCACTTTTTTACAGCTTTTAGAGATAGGCAGACTATCGCCATGGCATGGCCTCTGTGCAGAATGTTTGCAGTTTACACTAATCCACCGACCCCACCAGGGCCCCTGTGCACGTCGGGCCCTAAGTACAGCATGTGTGTACCACGCAACAAGTGTTGGCTCCCACCCCCGACTGCACCAGACCTCTGTAGACAACTAGGGCCTATAACGAAATTGTGCACCGTGCAACAGGCTTTTGTGCACATCTGGTTCCGTAGGTACTCTGCATCATCTAACACAGGTACCTCTGCGCACAGTGAACCAATGCGATCGGGATGCACTGTACAAGACCCAACAGAATATTTCACGAGGTCCCTCTGCATAAAAGACAGCTATTGCTAGGGGAGGAATATATATTCAACCCAACAGAGGCCATTCACTCATGCTGCGCCTAAATCGCGGGCACGTGGGTGCGGTCTGTACGTACTTTGCCACGTCCGACACACACCGAGACTCCTCTCCAGTAGGCGTCCATATCTAACTGGACAGACGCCATGTACTGTGTACTCCGCCCAAGCACATAATGTTCTACCAGTGCCTGTATGCAAACGGCAGCCCTGTACCGGTGATGACAGGGGCGGTAGGTATGTATTTTACTGGTTTCCATTCACATCCATTTCCTAAATGGAGAGGGAGTCAAACCTCTAGAAGGATCACAAACAATGAAAATATGAACAGGTAGCGCTGCCAAGTTTAAAGTTGCACGGGTGGGTGGACTGAAGGCGGACTCAAGACCCTTCTGTGGGGTGTGTATAAAATATCGACACTGCGGGGGCGAGTGAGAATAGCCACAGAGCGGGCATCCAGCCGGCCGCACGGAAGGAGTCTGTCTGTCTCAAACCCCAAAATTTAGAACAGCCAATAAGGGAACGGGATGATCTTGAGATGCCTCCTGCTGGGGGCCGTGCTCCTGAAGGGTGAGTACTCACAGAGACCTCTCGCTGAAGAGCCTGGACGCGTCGAGGAGGGGGGGGAGGTCTGCTTGTCAGAACCATAAAATGCAGAACTTTAAGACTACAACATGCTTCTGGTCATGCGAAGCAGCATAAATGTTTCTTCTGCTGCACAGGGCCACTTTACAGCTTTATGTTTTTAAAAAATGTTGGCAGCTTTTTACTTTGCAAAGCATTGATGTTTAAAAAATACGATACAAGAAGCCCAGAATCATAATTCAGTTTTCAGGATATCCATGCTGGTCATTTGTGCATCAAAGCAGCTAATAAACTCTGCTGACTTCATACATCTCCCAAGGGCCTGAAAGTCTCCTATGTCAATGGTGTAAATTATTAAGATAAACTAGAGCCCGCGGAACTGCACGCCCCTGTGAAGCATTAAGGTGAAAAAACATTTGTTTTTCAGTTCTGAATGACCTTGGGTGGTCCAGTGTATTCTATGGGGCGACCTGCCCGCTCAACCTCTAGAACCAGGCCGGGTTCATGCATGTAGATATATCCACTAACTGAGTCAGGAAAGGGGTTGAATCACTGGCGGAGGTGTGTGGGGGGGCACTGATTTACAGCTCGTATAGTTACTCCGAAGCAGGTTCCATTTCAACTGAAGTCTTGCAGCCACCCAGGGCTGCCACCAGTGGTCGAAGTGTGGGGAAAAAAGTAGGGGAACTGTGGGCGGAGAATCAGAGGGCAGGAATAACCCGTGGATTGGGTCAGTGGGCGGAGTCAGAGATGTGGCAGAAAGAGCAAAATATCCCAGTTTTTAGTATTTGTTTCCCATTTCACTCACCGGTTACATCTTATTACGTTATTTAATTTAACCAATGGATACACATGTTTATTTAAGGTTTAATATGAGTCATTGACATTAAAATACATTCACAAAGTGGGATACGTTTCCAAACACAGAATGTCCCAAATATCCTTAAAAGTGGAATCGCAAGCCATTTGTCTCCCAGCCATGGAGTTTCTGTGATCAGCACTTCTCCTCCCTTTTTCCACAAGAGCAGTTCAAACATGAATGGCAAAATATCCTAGTTTGCAAATGTTTTAAACATAATTATGGCTCTGCCATATTTGCCACATAAAACATCATCTGCTGCATAATATGACAATTTTAACTAATAAATTGTTTATAGCTCAAACGGATCAAAAGTTACTAAAAAATGTGACTTGTGCTGCTCTGAAGGGGAGGGCCCTTTGCAAAGGTTGACTGTTCACCTTTCTCACTGCTGAAGTTGTATGTTCCACTGGTACTAATAAGGAAAAATCTTTGCAGAGACTGTTAGCATGTGTAAAAATGTCAAAATAATAAAGTATCAGAAAATTTACAGCACCACTAACACCAGTGTAGGGTGTCAGAGCACTTTACATCACACATATCACAGAGACAATAATATGTGTGTAAATCACTGTATATGAAATGTTACATAAGACAAAGGACTACAAGGTGTAGGAGTCACATGACACCCATACTAGTAGGCAGCATAGTTTAATAGTGATTGGTATGGAGAAACACAAACTTAGAATTTAAAACGTAATACCATGATTGGGGTTCTCTTTAATAACCAGAATTGATTACTACCCAAAAGAACCCTTTTTGCAACATTAGGATAATCAAAGACTGGGAAAAAACCATAAGGCTCTAATTTATACTTTGCAGTTTGCATGCAGCTCTTAGATGACAGTTAATAGCTCACTGTTCTATGTTAGGATTTCAACTTAGTAACTGCAAGTAACAATAGGGTCTCTCTGACAAAAGCAGTAACCCACTGACCTATTTACATTATGTGCACTTTGTGATCTGCATGGGACATGTTCTTAGCAGCAGGCACATTAACCCTATGCGCTTCCTTTCCATGAGTCAAAACGTCCACTAGACAAAACACCATCTCTCTCTCCTAAGAACATTAATCACTGGAGTTATCATGACATTTTTATTGTTGCCAAAAATTGTTGGAGGTCAGGAACGAGGCAGCAAGTGCTTTTAAAACCATATTATACTTGCAAACACGACGCCCTCACCGGAAGTCAGCGCTAGCCCCGGTCCGTGCAGGTAACAGCGGTGGGGCCGGGTAAGGGGGGATTTCGAGGGACGATGCTGAGAGAAAATTAATTATTTATTCAATTTTCCCACTGCATCGTCCCTCGAAATCCCCCCTTACCCGGCCCCTCTGCCCCACCGCTGTTACCTGCACGGACTGCGGCTGACCAGCACCTGGTGCGGTCGCACTGCCCTAGAGCCACCCTGCTCAAGGGTCCTGTGACCGCAGTGACAAAGTCACTGTCACTCTATGGTGTGCTGCTTCATAGGCCTGCCTGCAAGACTGGGAGTGAACTTCAGAATGAATTGTGGCAGACAGACCTTCAAGGTTAACCCACACTTGCCACTGCTAGGGTCCACCTGCTGGTGCTAAGACACCAGGGCTTTTAAGATTTTGCGGGGCCTTCTAAGGTCTAGCATGGGAATGTGCTCCCTCAGAGGGGGTGGTCTGGTGGACTGGTCATGAAGGCTGTACTGGTTCCCCAGTTCCAAATTCAGCAGCTCTGACCATACTGACACATCCTCTCCACCACTGAACACCATACTGCCCCACTGAGAGAAAGTTGCACTGCACTGACCCGCTATAAACACCTGGATGTGACTCAATTCAAATTATGCACTAGACAAGAGCAACACGCTGCCTAAAAAAAATTAACAACATCCTAGAAAAAGCAAACACTCATAGGGAATGCAAGATTAAGTAAAGCATGTGAAATGTAAGCAGGAGCAACATGGTTACCTTTTTCTTTTTACACTCATTATTCAGAAATTAGTGAGTGCTTTTGCCTGAAAAGTTAAGGCCATGACTACAGGGCCCACAAGAGACCCGTTTCAATGCCCATTGCTTATATCCTTACAAAACGTAAGCAGTATGGTTTAAAAAGACCACATTCGTGAACACACAGCCGCTGTACACATTTTGTTTTCCAATTCACCCATCAAGCTGGTATTTCAGTACCTCCAGGAATAGTGCACTTTCCCAACCAGGGAAAACAATGTTGTTCAGAGAGAGACGAGAAAACAAAAGTAGCGCTTCACTGGCAAACACTGTAAAGTGGCGCTAATGTGTTTAGGTGTGAATAAATCAATCTGGCCACCTTGCAACCTCTCTGTCTTGCTTTAGTTAGTTAGTTAGTTATTTTTCATATTTTGAATGTTTTATTTCTCTCCACCCCGGGACTGCACTTAGAAATTGAAAAATTTCAGAAACAGACAATGTTTCCAGCAAAAGTGTTTTTTTTTTTTTGGACCATTTCACAGGGGAGCAAATAAACGCAAGGAGGAAAGAGAAGGTAATACCCGTTTCTTGAAGTCTCGGTTTTCACTAAATGAGGAGGAGCGAGACAGAAAGAGAGGGAAGAGCGGGGACAAAGAGGGGGCGGTGGGGAGGGGAGGGAAGGCCAGCGGCAGGAGAACAGGACACTGTCCTTGTCTTCTCTGGGCACGAAGAAAAAGACAGAGTGCTTTTCCTTCTCTGCCCGCGGCGTTCCGCCCGTCCCCAAAAGCAGAGCCTTAACTATCGGCCTTGGTAATTTCTGCCGTCCGGGAGGCATGTTTAAAATTAGAAAGCAGGGGAACGGACTCTATGAAATTAAAGAAGTAGGGGCACGCCGTGCCCTACCGATCCCGCCCACTTCGACCACTG